>OMLP01014445.1:44360-55279 GCA_900302685.1 Spondyliosoma cantharus
CGAACGAACTCTAACTTCTCCATCCTTCCCCTCTCTGTTCCCTCTCTGCAGGTCCGCCTGTAAACGTGACCTGCAACATTTTTATCAACAGTTTTGGGTCCATCGCTGAAACAACTATGGTAAGCTCAATTATTCTTAATATTACTCGATGTGTGCTTTAATATTATTTACTCATCACTTGTGTGTGTGTGTTTTTGTGTGTGTGTGTGTGTGATTAGGTAGGGCCATTCCAGGGCCATCCTGGGTGGGCCAGTTGAGGACAAAAGTTGGCACTGTTGCACAAGCGGCAAGATGGAGCCTTGATACCATGGCGCCGTGCCACTGATAGAATACGCACACTTTCACACACTGATTTTACCGACTTTTAATTTAGGTCACCAAGTTTAGTGTTTGGGTCCTTTATGCTTTCATAGTCCTGTAATCCGTCATACAGCTCCTGTGGTCCCGCTGTGCCTGAAACACTGGGGCCAAAACCATTTCACCAGCTAAGCTAACATCAGGTAAGTACAGCTCTTTCATGATCATTAGGATATGAGCTGCCCAGTAGTTTACGGTCAACAACAGCCAATTAAAAAGCATGAAACTATGCTTTTTGTTGTCCCGCTTTTGACTCCTGTCTCGTGTTTGAGTCTGTTCAGGATGTGGTGTTTACGTGGAAAATGGAAAACATGGTGATTCATATTGCTGTTTGAATTCATTGTAACAGTATCCAGGTGTCCGATCGTCTGCCTGCCAGTGTGTCTAGATTCCTTTTTGTAGTTGTTGGTAGTTGTTGGAGCACAATACATACTGTATTGTATTGTATTGTAATTTCCATATTTTTGATCACAGCCATATCTGTCAGAAGACAAATAAAAGTTCAAATTCCAGTCATGGTAACTCAAGTGTGACAAAAGCTGCAGTTACTGTGATCAACCAATCACATTGTTGCATCGACGTGAGCGAGATTCGCGAGATTCGCGACATCTGGTGCTGTTGCAGACAGACTTCTAATAAGCATGGAAGAGGAAGATATCACGCTAATGCACAGGAATACCAAGAAAGGTGAGGTTATTAATAATTGAGCAGTAACGTCACATTTGTTCAAGTGCTCTAGTGGGCTGAGCTGAAAACGTCACGTCGTTACGCAGTTTTGCCCTGAATTGTGCCGTGAAAAGATGTTGGTGTCATGAAACGTGTGCATGAAAAGTAAAACCTGTGTAGAATAGGCATTTTAAACCTTGTTCTGGGGCAATGTCACCAAACTTTTCATCTCCAGGTGACCATTTTAAGTGAACTTCTGGCTCTGTCTAGGCGTGTTGCAAAGATGGATGATGAGTCTTCTCCATAAGGACTTTGACATTTCTAAGGCTAGCTAGCTAAACTAAGCCTAAGCTTTAGCCTACTAGTCAAGAAGAAAAAGTGCTGTGGCTTTTCAGCCCTTGAAACTCCAAAGTGTAGTGAAGCCAGGCGCTAATGTCCAACACAAAACTGGTAACTGTCAAGACTCTTGATTGATGATAAAAGAGCCTTACACTGTTGGCTCACTAACTTAGAGGCTGTACAGAGATAAAACGATAATTTTGGACCAGACAACATTTTTTATTAGGTTTATTCATTCTCAGTCATAATAATGTTTTTAAGGAAAAGTGACTTTTATTGAGCAGCTTCTACAAGCTCTGTAGGCGTATTATTTTCTGGTTCATGAGAGTAGCAGTAGCAGGTACTTGGGAGGATGAATGACCCCAGCCGTACCACCCCCTCTGCTCCTTCCATCCTTTTTTAGCTGCTGCAGCTTGGCTCTACTAGTCCCAGCTACTCCCACAGTGGAGTATGTTTGGTGCAAGACTCCTGTTCATTTTTTTTTGTCCAAACAAACAAGAGACCAGACTCAGAGAGTTTGTGGAAGGAGGAGATGGAGAGGACGCAGAGGATAAAGACGGAGGTGGAGGAGACCGTGAACATGCAGGAAGAGGAAGATGCATGTGTTTTTTTAAGTGGACTCCTGAGTGGTGTGAAGTCCACTGAGAACCACTGAGATACATTTTGAAGAATCTGTACCAGCATGGGAACGGTTTGCCTCCTCATTTACGGGATGGCTTCTTAAATGCATCCCTCCAAATTCCAAGTTTTATAACGAATGCCAAAAATTTACAAGATAAAATGGCCGGGAGTGATTTGTGTGTGTCCACATGCTTGCATGTGTACTTGTTGCATCCCATAACTAGACACAGCCACCCGTGGTCTCATGAGAGGATATTTTATTTGGTGCTTCGCATTTAGATCTGGCACAGTGAGCGTAGCCCGTGGGCGTGCGACCCTCGCCCCCACTCTGTCTCTCTCCCTGATTCTCTCTCTTTTGTTTCCTGTCCTCCTCTCCTGCTCTCTGTGTTCCCATAGCCGCCATCTCTGCTTCTCTCAATCCCCTTGTCTGGTGAGATCCAGGCTAATTAAAATGCCTGCCAAAACTAGGCTACAGCCTCCCCTGGTTCTCCCTCCTCCATGATCCTCACACCCTGGTGGAAAAAGAAACACCCCCCAACCGCTGCGCTAATGACCAGAGCCTTTGATACGCAGCTCTTTTCTTGTCTAGATATATTTGGTGTGGCAACCTGACCGCCCGTGAGTTCAGCCTGGCTGGGTCGAAGCTCTCGGCCCAGGGGAATCTCATCCCCGCCTGGTCCAAACTTCTGCTGCTCTGATTCTCAGCTCTAATCATGACCTTCTCAGGTCAAAGGTCAGAACCCAGGCCTGGTCACAGGTGGTTGAGCAATAGTGAGGCTGATGGGATTGAAAGGTTAGGGATGAGAGGGGGTGTCGAACTGAGGTCAGGGGGAGAAAGAGAGCCAAAAAATGGGTCAGGAGATCATCACAAGGTCCGGCTCAGTTAGACAGCAGCCCCTCGACAGAGTGATCACCAAATAACTCGGTGGTCAGTTTTGGTTTTACTAGAGCGAAAGAAAAGGTTTCTTGAAACATTACAAAACTAGAATTAAGAATCAGGCATTATTCCCTGGTAAATTAACAAAAAATGTCAAAATCCGTCCCTTCATCCAATTCCTTTTTTAAATAGAAAATATTCATATAGCCGAAAATCACAATCACATTGCCCCAATGGGCTTCACAAATCTGTACAGTGAATGACATCCCCTGTCCTTAGATTACCCTTGATTCGAGTGGGGAAAAAACTTGCCATGTTTATATACACATCAGAAGTATTAAATGCTACATTAACTTCTATGCAGTTTGATTTCCCCACGAGGTTCATGATGATGCAGGATGAAAATCGCAAATGTCAACAAGTTTCCTGTCAGTCTGATTGACTTCATGTTTACTCCTTTTGTGTCATCTGTAAATAGTTAACAAAAATGCAACAAATATAATCCTTAATATAACAATATATTCCAAGTGGGACACAAACTTCAATCTTCTGGGTGAAAATCCTCATCCACCACAACTTGCCCCTGATGTGGACTTTGTTGCTGTTTATACCACTGTACTGTCACCTGACTTCCTAAAGCCTTGCTGGCAGAAAGCCCTGAATGTTAACTTCTCTCAGTGCCTGTTGTTTAGCTCAGTTGGTAGAGCGGGCGTCCCATGTACAGAGGCTTTGTCCTCGCTGCAGCAGCCCCGGGTCCTGTTTCCTGTCACATCTTCAGCTGATCTATCAATAAAAGCCATATAAGGCCAAAAAAATACTAAAATAAAAAAAAAGAAGACATGAGTGGGCTTCAAAGGTCTGGTAAGCTACCTTCTTTCTAGCTTCACTCACCCAAAGATCTTTTCTTTTCATTTTTATTGACATATTATCATAATTTGTCAGATTTCCGCAACCTAATTTCCCTGTAACAAGGCAACAGTCTCTTGAAAAATAACATTAGCCAACTCAGAGTAATTTAAATGCTTCACTGTGAAATTCTGTCCTCTTCCTGCCACTGTCCTTTTCTGTCAGTCCACCGCCGGGCACGGCCGACTGCCTCAGAGAAAAGAAAAGGAGAAGGAGCGAAAGCAAGAAACCGAACGAAGGGACGAGATAGCATCTGTTTGTTTTTCTGCCTTTCTTTCCCAAGCTTGTTATCGTTCCTCATTTCCTGCTGGACGACAAGTAAATAATTCACATGTATACATTTAAAAACACTGAGATCAGCCCTCCCTGACTTGTCTTAATTTTGGCCTCAGTTTCAAAGCTATTCCCAGCCTTGATGACTCGCCTCCAAACGATGTGTTGAGAAAACAAACAAAAGCCTGAAATGTTCTCCCAGTAGTCTGCATGTCCGAGGAGAAAAAATGTGTCAGTAGCATTTTTCCGAGTGAGATATTCTGTCATGCACATGACTCCGCAATTTCCTGCCCACGTCCATCCCGACCCAGCACAATCCATCTCTTCACTCCGACTCTGACTTCACTCCCTGGGGAGGCAGCTCAGCAATCGCCACAATTGTTCCCTTTTTTTTTTCCAGTGCCTCCTACTCTCAGAGGAATCGTTAGGGTTTTGAGTGCAGATCATAAAAAGTAGTCAAGCTGTTCTAATCACATTAGGAAGATGAAAGAATGCAATGATGTCCCTGTTGGACTGTTTGGGAAAAGGTCTCTGACACTGACTCGGATAATATTTAAAGATTTTTGAGACAATTAAGTTGGATGAGTTGCTCCAGAAGCTTCTTGGGTTTCTGATTTAATTCTCAGCTTTTGGGACATGATGCTCCAAATTGGGACATTCTTCAATATCTGGATAAGATTTGGCATCTTCCTCAGGAATGAACATGATGTCAGGATCTATTAGGTGTGAGTCTTCCCTCGCATCCCAGATGATTCCCCTCATCCCCCAAAAACACATCCACTCACTGCAGGTGTGCAAAGTCACAAGGCAAGGGCTGTCAAGTGTGTCCTGATGGCTAGGCCACCCTAGACATCCACAGCCCTCCAGCCCCTCTTCAAGGACCCCCCAAATGCTTTCAACGTCCTAGCTGTACCCTGAGCAATGCCCCTGGGCTGAGGCAGTGGCTAGGGAGCAGAGTCCACAGGGGTGACCCGGCTCTCCCTAAACCCTGCAGGAATGTGTGGATTTGAGTGAGTGCTGTAACCAGAGAGCACTCTCTCCTATCTTTAAGCCCATAATGGAGCCACTTCCTGTTGATAATCAGTCTGTTGTGATCTCCCTCTGCCTTGGGATTTTGACACTTCATCTTGAGTCCTTGGAGAGGAGGAGCTAGGAGAGGTGTTATTATGGTTCTGGTCTGTGTACCATAATGACAGTGTGGACTGGCATCAAAGGCTTGGGAACCAAAAAAAGTTATTTTTCCAATTTGTGTTTTAGATCCTACAACAAATCCCTGTGTTTGCACATTTCCATGCAAACAGTGCCCAATGTGTCATTGGCATAGATTGCCTGACAACAAACAAGCAAGTATAAGGCTCGCAGGGCTTCCATGAGGGCCAGCAGACCAGGGGTACAGTGGTGCGTAACGTGCTTACCTAAGGCATTGAACTCTATATCCACACTAATACATTTTGGTTTTAAAAGATGTAACTTTTGCTGATAAGGCTGATATATGCACGTTCAGTCTCTGCCATAACTTACAGTCCAACGCTGTAGTGAGCATTTATACATATGCTCTGGCGTGTCTGCGTGGATAGGCTGTGCTTTTTACGGCGTTTGCGACCAGGATGCACATGGAGGGGCAGCGTGCCCTGTGGACATCCAGTTCGGCAGTGAAGAGCAGAGTATAATCCAAGAGGGTCCTGGGCAAACTGAAGGTAACAAATCCCTGTATTACCACCGCCAGCACCAGAGGGAAGCAGGAAAATTCAGCGCTACCAAGTGAAACAATCACAATAGTCGCAGACCGCTTGCTGCAAAGTGTCATTACATTTCTGTGGGGTGCATGTAATGCAATGGTGTAGGCTACTGCATAGGGCGTGCATATACCCGTAGATTGAATGCTGAAGCATAAATCAAGCCTTATGTCTGGCATCCACACTACTCCGTGTTCTAGGACCCCCAATGCAGAGATTTTTGGAAACGATGATGTAGACACCCATGTCACTCTTCACATTTCCTTACCTGATATGTCAAACCCATAAAATATTGCCCATTTCTGCAAGAAAACAACAGCAGTGAGTATGCAAAGAAGCGCATGCCAAGTGTACGTGCATGGTAATATCTGTTTTCAGGTGCATTAGTGTGGATGAAGATTAGATTTAAAATGGTGCAAACACACTCGTCTGGATGGAGATTGTTTAGTGTGGATGTAACCTTGGTATTTTTTTTAATATATGTATTTCACATTAACATGAAAGCTGTCAGGACATTATAACAAAGCATTTTTCAACCGTCAAACCCTATTATTGTACCTGATAATGATAATTTAAATAATGTATTATTCTATGCTGTAATATTCTATATGAGTTTAGTTAGGATTAATGTACCATGAACATCTCACACCGCTGCTACCCTACTAATTCGAGCTGAGAGTTTTCCCCTTTTTCTTGTAACTTTTGTCTTGACTATCGAATAAAGTCAAGAATACCAATGTCTTCTCATTTTTCCCTCGTTTTCCCTCCTTCTCACTTTCTGACATACATCCCGTAGTGCTGGATCTGGATCTGGTACTGCTTTTATGGCCTCCAATAATAACAGCAACAATAAAAGAGCCAGAAACCTGCTGTAATTATTTTTTAAAAGCAGCCATAGCGCTGCTTCCACAGGAGCTAGCTGTGAGCTCGTTGGGGTAGGGGGGCTCACATTAACCGCTGTTAATCGTTACCACGATGCGTGCGAAACAGCATCCCGGTACGGCCCATAAACTGGGTTGCGCTTCTCTCCTGGAGGTTAAGTGCTTTCATGACTCAGAAAGGTGTGGTTGCTATAGGAATGGCGCCGTGTTGAGGGTAATCTAAAAAAAAAAAAGAAACAATTCAGGACCCTGCTCTATTTCACAGTTCACCTCAAGCTGTACAGGGCCCTGGGGCTGACAGCGCATGATAAAGAGCTGAATATCCAGGTGCGCCAAAGTGGATTCTCTAACTTGTTTTAATCACCCTTTAATCCAGGGGTTGTCCTTCAAACCCTTGCAACCCTTCCTCGACTCCTCACACCCTCTCTCTCCCTCCTTCCGTCCAAGTCTTTCCTGGCTAATGTCGCTCAAGTCAAGCAGGGAAATCTCTCCTTAATCCCCCTGATACAGAACCCTGCCCCCTCCCAGTTGCACATCACCACCGCTGTCATCATCATGGCCAATGCTGGCCCCCCCATCCCATCCCATCCCATGGTGCCTACACCGTCAGCAGGGCAGCTCATGGTTAGTGAAAGACAAGGGGGCGAAGGAAGGGTAAATAACGAAGTGAAAGCCCCATCTGACATGCCAATTGGTATAATTATGGGCTTATAGGCTCCTAATACATTTCTGAGGACAGCTTCGCTCTGAGAGCTGAGCTTGTCCGTCATGAAGTGACATAAAGACGACTTGTCGCTCGGCCTGTGAATGATCCATTTTGCTTGCAATGTTTTTTAATACGTAGTCTCTCATGAACCGCTCGTCTACTTTTTCACCCTTGACATTAGTTTCTTGCTATTTGTTTGGATGACTTTTTTCGCTTCTTTCCGCTTGCCATTGATGCGTAATCCTATAAACTCTCATGTGTTTATTATGAGTGCTTCCCTGTATATGTTTCATTCTTTAATGCCCTGATTCATGTAAGGCAATACTAGTCAGCTATTTTCCCACTGGCACCAACAGAAAGCTTACATTTGTGCCACTGTAACGTCTACAGACTTTGATTATTCCTCCAGAGACAGGGCAGCTCTGCCCCCCCTCACCTTTCCACATCTTCCTGTTCCACCTTTGAGTCTGATTTGTGGGTTAGCAGTGTCCTCCCCTCCAAGCTTTCGAAAATGCCGAACATGCGGACGCGGTGGGAGTTCCGTGATTTTTTCGGGGGGAGTCTGGAAGGAGAAATGAGTGGGGGTTTGGGTCAGACCACCACAGAGCAGGGGAGACCCCTCTCTTCCTCCTCGCCGGTTCCCACTGCTCCCAACACGGCACACACATGTTGGAAAGGTCAGGTCTTGATAGACAACAGAGCACCGGCAATTACGCTGCTATTTCTCAGTGGCTGGAAGTCCCCTGTTTTCTGTGTGTGTGAGTGTGTGTGTGTGTGCAGAAAGAGAGAGTGATTTTTTTTTCTTTTTTCATAGAGAATAAAGAGGCAGTGTTTTAAGGGGGAAAGGAGCTGGGACAGGGGGAACTGCATGTAAGGACTTGTACCCAAATTGGTTCATTTCAATCTGTGTGTCCGTTTGTGGAAATTTGAGAATGTGCATGAGAGAGTGCAGGTGTGTGTGTGGTTCACACAGTCTATGTGTGGGTCTGTTCTGACTTTGTGTTTCCTTTCAACACCTGGAGCTGCTGTTGTGGTCGGAGGCTGCGGTCAGGACTCCATCTCCGACCTAAACAAAGAGGGGTCAGACCCTGAGAAATGGCGGGGACTGGATGCTGAGGCTGCAGGAAAGTGCGCATGCAAACAAGCGCTCTGATCTCTTCTCAGTATTTTCTCCTCTCGGTGTCATTTCTCCTTCACACCGAACACCTACTTCTAGCTTTCCAAGGAAGGCTTTCATAGATTGAAAAAGTCAGCGCGGCGTTATGACAAGAGCAGACCGCAGCTTGACAGATCTGGAGATCAGACGGAGAGGATGCCGCGGTCCCTTAACAACTCAAGTGTGCTGCTGTAATGTATAATGCGTTGCAGCTGGAGGGTCGCCTTGCATACCTCGTACCACCGGCTTTGTGCATTTACGTGCGCATGTGGCGTAATTTTTTGATCCCAGAGGTGGACTTGACTACGCAGTCGAGACTTATGAAAGAGCAGTTGGGCACTGTGCCCGGTGAATGCCTGCACACCTATAGTGCCTTAAAGGAAAAGGGGGTCCGGGGAGGGGTGCTGGGAGGCCCCACAGAGCACTTCATTCAGGTTGCCATGCATGTTAGAGAGATGAAGGCCTGTAAACAGCTGCCAGTAATCGTCCCTATAAAGCAGAGCAGCTGCGTCCAGGATCAGTTGTAAGTATGGCTGCTGTACTTGGCCTCCCTGCGCCGCTTAATATTCAAGTGTACAAGCAGCAGGAGTGTGCGTTTGAGACTTTCTCGGTGCGAATGTGTGTGTGTCTGCTTGTTTATGTGTGAGGAGGTTGCCCTGGATATGCACTCTGCTCTGGATAATTTCCAAGTCCAATCTATATCGCTACCAGCCTCTGGAATGCACCTTTGCTCCTGGGAAATTTCACCTGAATTACTTACCCGTGTGTGTGTGTGTGTGTGTGTCAGTGTATGTGTGCATGAGTAACCCAACCATAAATGTTACCGCTGTTTCTAATGGGCCTATTACAAGACACAAGCTCGTGTCAAATAACACACGGCTCCGCACTGAAAACATCAAAACACAAGCCACTAATGGAATCGACTTTGTGATCACAGGCACTGATGAGCCGGTTAGGGCTTTAGTTAGCGGAGCCTAATTCTGCCCCGAGGAGGAGGGAGGAGATGACTCGGTAGTCTGCAGAGGACCTGCTCCTTGTGTCCGTGACTCATGCGTGCTCATGATGTGGCTGGGTGTTGCTGGGGAGGGGGGGGGACACACCAGGTTAAGATCTGTGTTTGTTTCCTCTGTTGCAAGGCAATCCACTCGGCCTTCGACATTATGAGGTGTCATAGAACGGGGATGCCCAGTGGAAAACCATGTAATAGCTTCCATTGGAAAGGAAATATAACAGCCGCAGGTACCATAACTGTGGCAAATATGCTGCTATCAGTATATTGAGTTTCTATTGTCAGCTCTGCTATCTTTTTATGGTTCCCCAGTGCAGTGAAGTGTGAGATTCTCTGCTTTCTTTGCAAGCTCAGAGTTCAGCTGCACTGGGATCAAGTTGAGATTGGGATATGGATGATTGTGTGTGTGTTATAACACTTACTGTACTGAGATACCAGGTCTTTTGCTTCAAGTGTATCCAATAGGTATCAGGACTGTGTCACATTATGAATAATAAAAGAATATCACAGAAAAGAGACATTTTAAAGGTGCATTTAGTCCTGCATTTTAAACTTTAAATAGTCATTATTTGGAAGAAATTCCCCGTCAGTGTTGTACCTTTTTATATATGATGTTTTTGGTTTAATATTACTAGTGCATTAATGTTTATGGGGGCTTTGACTAGTTTAGAAGTAGGATAAGAATTACATGGGCGTCCTGGTTCCTTACAATATTGCTGCAGTATCGATTTTGAGATATTGGTCGATATTTACTATTTTTTGGTACGTTTTTGATTCTGTTGCTCAGTTGGAGCATTTTCTAACAGTCTTTCAGGAGATTTCAAAATATCGAGATATAGTGCATATATTGTGTATCACCATATAACCTTAAAATATTGTGATATCATTTAAAGGCTGGGTCAGCCCACGCCGACACATGGTTTCATGTGAAAATTATGGAATTACGCAGGTGAACATTACATTACATTCCAACACTGCATTTAGACAGAGCGAGGAGAATGGTGTATTTAAGGCCTTTATTTAAGTGTTAGGGATTGAATGTCTGATTTCTTAATTAGATATATAGTATTCTTTATTTATATGAGGCTTTTGTCATTGAACAAGACCAGTACAACACATCAGAGGATACCAAATTAAATGTCCATACAGGTACTGCATACAAGACCTTGCCTCATTTTCTGCCCCCTTAATCTTCATTAGTTTACTACACTTAGCTGCAATTTGCCCAAAAGTAAAACCTCCCCGTTCCAGCTTTAAGAAATTTTTGCTGCCAAGGTCAAGACTCCCCAAAGTGATCGCTCCCTCTCAGAATGGAAATAGATGATAAGACCTCATCCCCCAAAGGCAATACAACTCATATCCACCACATTCTTAGGAAATTTCCCCCCTTTA
>OMLP01014445.1:55316-70003 GCA_900302685.1 Spondyliosoma cantharus
TCTCACTGGGAGCTATGTGTGGCCCAAGGGGGGCTGGATGGGGGAGTTGGATGGGGGGGAGGGGGTTCAGGAGTCATCGCCTCACTCAGAGAAGTCCTCTCCGCAGCGTCTTTATGGCGAGATTTACTGTGCAGCAGCATCTATAAAACCATTTAACGGGGTTGATGTTGTTAGGTACACAGACTCCTGTTGCCAATAAACACGTTGCCTAATATCTCACACAGAAGAGGAGGCAGAGAGAGAAACGACTTCTTGTCTTGTTTTAATTTTCTTCTTCTCCCCCCTGAAATGCCAATTTTTCTTAAAGCAACACATTAAAGGGACAGTTCAGCCCAAAATCCAAAACACATATTTCGTCTCTTACCTGTAGTGCTATCAAATCCATCTAGATTGTTTTGATGTGAGTTGGCACATTTTGTAGAATATCGGCTGTAGAAATGTCTGTGTTCTCTTCAACATAATGGAACCACATGGCACTGACTCGTGGAGCCCAAAGCACCAAACAAATACCTTGATTTGGGGTTGAACTGAAAAAAAGAGAAAGGAAAAGGAAAAACGGTGGCACATCATCCTCACCTGCTAGTTTTTCCTTTTACTCACTTCTCCACCTTACATTAGAAACAATCACTCTCTCGTGGCCCACTGTCTCACCCCATCCTCTGACTCCCAGTTTCACACCACGATGCGAAGTGTACAATGACAAGAAACATGATTCATGCATCTTGGCGAGAGTGCACATCCAGGCAGGGAGGTTGACCTGTGACGTAACCATGACAACACGGTTGCGCTAACCTGATGATGATGATGAACCTGCCTGTCAGTGTTAGTCATTTTCCCAAAGCATCACACACTTTAATATACGTGGTTACTAATGCAATGATTTGAGCAGCGCAGAAAGTTTTTAAAATAGGGGCAACGTGTCACATGAATGGCTTTAGCAGATGGACATTTATTATAAAAATATGACATTTTACAGCACTGGTGCCATCTTAAAATGAACTTCATAGGCCTATTAAAATAGTTACATTAATTACTCCACCAGCTGCTGCAGCGCTTTCTCCATGCAGTGTCTCCAGCCACAACGCCCTCAGGCCGGCCTTGCGCTGTGCGATCCAGTCGAACGGACAAGGTGGAGGGCAGACCACCTGGTTGGCTGACCTATGGCACCCAGCTGATTGTCACCTCTGGCTGATAATGTGTGTGTGCACGCCGTCTGTGTCTGTGCTCCTGCAGGTATGTCTCATTTATCAGGCCCTGGGGCGCTCCTCACAGACCTCCCAGCACAGCACCAAGCAAGCCTCCAGCTTCCTCACAGCGAGTTAAGACCGGCCTGTCGTTAACCTGCCGTAAAGTGGTTGCTTCCTGGGTCCCGAAGCACGTGGGAGTTAATTGGTTGAGACAGCTTTGGGTCATCGTCATCATGCCTGTCATCAGGCTTACATTTTGCCTGCTTTGGATGCATTTACAGACATTTCTTTGTGCCAATAAGGACTAGATGTCCAGGCATGAAATATAGATGGATTATTCTGCTTTAAAGGAACAGTTCACCCAAAAATATAAACTCAGTCATCATCCACTCACACAAGCTCGATCACACAAGGTTGTAAAAAAAATATTTTCAAATCAATTCAGGAGAATGGGATTATACCGGGTCAGCGGTATGGAGCCATGTTATTGTTATTTTCTTTACATTTTAAAACAAGTCTCCATCTACTTCAATTGTTTAGGGGGATGCTGCAATGCTGTTTCACTGTTCTGTTCTGAGGGTCCAGAAATGTTTTGTGGACTACGAAAGTTCACCCGACTTTCTATCGGCATGAGGCTGAGTAGACAATTACTACATTTTTCAATTTTTTGGTTGGACTCATCCTTTAAACTCAAACGCACAATGAAGAGCGTTGTTACTATCTCATCATCATGAGACATCATGAGTTACCAACATCATCATTACCAAGATAATGTTTCATTTTTTTCCAATTTTTCTTCCAATTTGATCACATCCTGCAAATCATAAAACATCCCCAGTGATTTATTATAATTGCCGACTTCCTCCACCACTCATATCTCATCCAATCACTTCCTCATTCTTTCTCTTTCAGTTTGTCCATATTTAATGATCAGTTTACATCTTTTCCTTTCAGTGATAATCCATATCGATTACACCCTGGGTTTTCTGTTGAATGGCACACACATACGCGCGCGCGCGCGCGCACACACACACACACACACACACACACACACACACACACACACACACACACACACGGGCTGAGACGGGGGGAGGGGGGATGGGGACATGCTCTTGAGTCTTAAGTCATCCAACCAGCCAACCAGCTCTCCTCGCTGAATAGATGCACGATCACCGAAACGCGAGGGGAGGCGCAACGGGCACGGAGCTGCTGGCTCTCTATATCCAGCGGCTCAGAGGCGCTCTGACTCCATTCACTACACAGTCCCACACAGCTGAGGACCTGTGCAGACTGCTGCAAGACAGACTCTGGAGAGCACAGCACGGACAATTTTCTCCCACATGAATTTCTGAGAGGATCTTGTCGTTTGGATTATATTCTTTCAGGACTATTAAACACTAGTCGTGCACCTCGCGTCTGCGTAATTCCAGCAGATATATTAAGATTAAGTTGGTGAACTGGGCTGAAGTTTGAAGCCTGTCTGATAGAGGGTGAAGGACAAGTGCAATGCGCGTCAGGCTCGTCTCCTGGGATTGTCCCACTTGCGCCTGAGGAGCTATACGCCGCTCGCAGAGGTTGTTCAAGAGGACGCAGTCCAATGTGAATAACAAAAGAGTCCACTTCCAGCCTCTCCAGCTTTTCTCACAAGCAAGTGGAGTCTGACAGAGCCGAGCTGAGCTGCTCTGACACCCTGCTCTTCTCTCCCCGAGGGGATGGTTGTGGATCCTGTGGGGCCAGGAGCGATTCTGCGGCTCCTACAGAACAGCACCGTTTTCTCGTGCGGGGTTAGATCTAAATTAAAGGGAGATGAGAGCCGCACTTTGTTACTTCCTGCTGTGGACGACGTACCTGCTGGCCACCTCTGAGGTAAAGTTACCAGGACTCCGCGCAGGCAGAGAGGTGCGGG
This sequence comes from Spondyliosoma cantharus, assembly GCA_900302685.1. Taxonomy (NCBI): domain Eukaryota; kingdom Metazoa; phylum Chordata; class Actinopteri; order Spariformes; family Sparidae; genus Spondyliosoma; species Spondyliosoma cantharus. The sequence continues at coordinate 58,413 of OMLP01014445.1, forward strand.
GCTGCTTGGACAGACTGTGTCCCCTCTGGGTCCATGTCATACACAGCGGTGCCGGGTTTGGTTCCCACAGAGCGCGCATTTCTCCAGCAGCTACACCGCAACTTGATGTCCAGACAAATAAAACTACAGAGCAATTCGTTTTTGATTTAAACCATGTAATTAGGCCAGAAGTTATGATTATGAGCTTTCATAATTTACAGCAATTCATCTGAATGAACTCCAAAGTGTCTATTCCAAAAAAAAAAAAAAAAAAAAAATGGGGGAAAAAAAAGAAAAAAGTAAAGGTTAGACTTAGAGGCTATTTTAAGAACAGTGTGAATAAGTGAGCAAACAGTTTATCAGCTGCAGTCTCCATGAGGCCCGGTGACCACGCGCTTTTGAGAACCAACATCGCGTCTGCACTTGGACGCGTATCGCAGTTATTTTTGGCTTTTGTGCCAAATCTGTTTGTAGCCCGAGCCAACTGGGCAAACGTTTTGGTTGGGCTAAGCGCTTTCATGGGAACCGCTCCGGGCGATATAAATAGCCACTGTTCCTGTAAGGCTGCGCGGTTTGCTCAGCTTGAGGTGCCTGCGAGACCGCAACAAGTGCAAAGTGTGGCGAGATGCCGCTTCACACGGCAGCGTCTCCCCGGTCGTTCCAAATTCCTTAAGAAAAAGTGACGGTTTTACGCGTTTCGCCTCTTCATAGAGTAACAATCTGAGCAAAGCAAAAATAAAAGTCATCTGCGTCCTCATTGGAAACTATTTATTTATTCGGCATTAAATTATATCACATCAATTTCATTTTTAATGATGGCTTTCCCGACAATAAAATAGTGTTTACACTAGAATTACCTGGCAGCCGAACTAACCAGACATTACTAATAAAAATGTCTGACACATAATCCTCCAGGTATGCAACTTTGCAAGCATAGCTTCCATAAAATTGCATAATCTCTCAAAGGGGTTCGGCACAGGAGAACGTATAGGGCAGAGCTGCTCGCTGTAGCTGGCACAGATCGAGCAGTGATCATCCTTGGTGTTTATTTGAGCCGTTTATTTATTACAGATAAACAATTAAGACGAACTCACCCGACTCATCCCTAACCTTCATCTCTTGTTTGTTCTCTCTCCCCTCCTTCCTAAAGGAAGTGGAGTTTCCCCAGGAGCTGATAGACAGACTGTCCCACAGTGAAATCCACAGCATCAGCGACCTCCAGCGGCTACTGGACATTGACTCCGTAGGTAAATTCTGCCTCTTGATACTTCTATCAATAGCCACCGAGTTACATTTATTTCAATCCTGCTGTCATGGATGTTGTTCACATGGGAGACTGCTGCTGTTGATGTAACGACACGTAGTAACAGCTGCAGCAGGATTACATCAGCTGGGTCTTTATTAGCTGCTCCATTGTTGAATTATAGTTAAAGATAGACTGAGTATTACCTCCTGTTGGGACTTTGCATATTTTTCTGACTTGTGATAGCTTAAGGATTAGGCCAAGCAATTGTTACATAAATTCATTTAAAGGTCATATCCAAAATAATAATGAGTGGGAAGCCTTTAAAACTGTAATATGTTCAAGATCTTTGGTAACAAACAACTGATATTATTCTGTTATTATACATGCGATACAATTTTTATAGTTGTTTTGGCACATTCAGCTGTGACTGAAAGTTATGGCCCCTGAAATCAAGCTCTGTGCAGCCCTGGCGTGCGCAATAATGCATAACCGTGATAGGTGCACTTTACTGTACACATGTGACAAAGATGGACTTTCACTGGCAAACATTTACTCGTGCATATTCCTTCAGCTGCTGCAGTAAACTGGCTTTACAGCAACCGGGCTGCCACATATGTCGCCCTGTAAACAGAGCCAGCGGCTCGCAGGTCAGGCGGGTTTCCTCAGCTTCAGGTTCTTGGAGGTGCTGCTTCTACTGCGTCTCAGACCGTCTTAGATTGAGTTACAGGGGTGCGCTGGAAGAAGCTGTTTGCCTTCACATGAGCCTCTATTTACACAGGCTCTGGCTATATATCAAATCCAGGGCTCTCTCCTAAAGATTTGTTGACGGTAAAAGTTAATTACTAAATTTGCTTAAACAGCCCCAAATGATGTAAGCTGTCCCTGTTGGTCATAGCTCATTAGCGACCTCAAAACTTATATGCAGCAAAGCTACATAAAGTCCCTCTGTAGAACCTGATGGACATTTCAATTAGCATTAATAGCCCTACATCATTAGTGTGTTTAATTCATTAATTCACAATTAAACCAACCTGCAGTCCACAGCAGCGGTCGCACCAACTCTACGCTGAGCCCAGAATAGATCACCGGACTGCCTCTAGCATGAGAAGAGGTGTTTATAATTGAATTAACATGTCTTTCTTCAAACACAGGAATGTTTTGCAGGGTAACAGTAGTAGGCTGATTATTATTACGAGGACATAAATCTGTCTGAGGGCCAGCATGGCGGCCTAGGCAAGCCCATTAAAAGACCTTTTGACGCCAGCCAGAGGGGTATTTTCAGAGCTTTTGTTGTGGGCAGCCAGGACAGTAAAGCTACCAGTATAGGCTGAACTGTACATGGCATCGCATGACAACCTGGGAAGGAGACAAGAACGGCTAATACAAGGTCCATTTAAGCCTTTACACATTGGCACCTGGAAGATCCAACGAGGTCTGATGTTATTTTGTTTTAGCATTTAACTGATCCAGAGAGAGATTTTTTCTATGTTGTCTGTCACTGGGAGGATGTCTTTATATAATTCAGCCTGTAAGAACGTATCTGTGAGGATCACAGGGCAGGCCTGCAGGGCTTATCTGCGTGTTTCATTTAGTACAACTTGCATTTGTTTTTGTGCGTCTGTGTGCACACGTCCTGCGGGCGTAGCCTCAGCTCTGACTGACAGATGAGATGACCCCGCTGAAGTCTGCGGATGGCTGTCTGGCCCCTGAGGTGCTCCTTGCCTCGCTTTTCCTCCTCTCTATCCCTGTCTCCCTCCACGGGCGGCCCCCCAGCCTGCCTGCTCTTATCTCTCTCAGCGAAGGACTTTGACAGAAAAGGGAACCTGACTCCTGGCATGGGGCAGAGGTGGAGTGGAGGAGGGAGCAGGAGGATTCTGGAGGTTGTATTCCTGCCGCACTTCACTCAGAAAAGGCCGCTAGTTGTTGCGCAATGTGCTTTGTTTCTGACAAGCTGGCAGTGTGTTTACCTCCAGTACAGCTGGCAGCACTTGCCTTACAAACAACCTACCTGCTTTCACACACACAGGGAGGAGCCCTGTGTGACCTCAACTGACACTTTGTGAACTCACCCATGCAACTGTTGACAATAAAGAAACAAGGAGGAGAGATGGACAGAGAGAATTATGGAGCCACTTATTACAACGAGTCAACAACATGTTGGCTGTTTGTACAGAGAGAGAACAGGTGGAGGGAGGGGAGGGAGCCTCAGCTAATGGGGGGAGTAATTTGCGAGTCATGAAAGCCTGATTCATGGCGAGAGACTGTCTCCTGTCCTCTTTTCTCTTGTCTCAGTTTGACGACGCTCCGGGCGCGCTATTACTTCTTAGTCACCTGGAAAGGACAGGGGAGCAAACCTCTCACTATAGTTTTCCACCAGCTCCACCTTTCTCTTGATTTCTCTCGTCTTGCCTAATATTTTCCTGGGTCTCCTTGCGTGATCACTCTGATTGCCCTCTTTCCCTATTTTCCTTGTCCCTCCTTTCAGTGTGAAGAAGAAAAAAAAAACAACTGAAAGGTCCTTTTATTGTGCTGAAAAGAGGACTCCGCAGTCTATAAAAGACTTCTTTATGTCCTCCCACCCTTTCTCCTGTCAGCTTTGACACAAACTGTCCCCGGGTGGCCACCGGTGCGACGCCCTCCCTCACTCCCTTCCCCTCCTGACAGGGGGGAGATGAAGAGTGGGAGTTCTGAAAGTGACCTGGAGTTTTAAAAGGTTGTTAAGAAGGAGAATCTACCTTAAAGTGCGGGAAGCGCAGGTAGGTGTGTGTTCCCACCTATATGTCATGCACGCCAGGCCTCAGCTGCAGTCAACACATCCTGTCTTTGGACCTTTCGGTTTGGGTCACCGGCTGTTTGACTGACTGCACGACAGGCCCTCCGCTCTCACTGAAGGGCGGACCTGCAAAAAGAAGGCATCAGAGAGCAAATAAACCAAAGAGGTGGACCATGTATAGGTAGAGGAAATCCCTTCAGATGACTCTGGTCGGAGCACAAAGGAGCTGGATGAGTGGAATGTGTTTGCCCGTGGCTAAGCTTTGTTGCACTGGTGTACATTGGGTTTTAGCATGTGAGGATTTTCTGTGTAGTCATGTGTTTATGTTAAGTGCACAGGTGGAGGATTGTGTTAGCCAGATGGGTGGGTATATGCTGTACCTACAGACAGGTAGACCCACCCACTTAGCAAACACTCTCAGACTCTGCTCTTTGGGAAAGGGCAGTATCCTGCGTACAAGCTTTATCGTTTTACTGCTGCTCTGGCACTCTACTGTAACCCACCTCATACTCTGGGTGGGGACCAAAACAAGCAAGTTTTTATCAGATGACCATGACTGCGAACACGCTGAGCTCGCTATATTAGACTGGAGTTTGGGGGAGCTTTAAGACGCTATCTGTGCAGAGCAATGTAACATGTACTTTTCCAAGCCACCGAATGATTGAAAAAGCAAACATTTTCAGGTAAATGAGAGACACCAAACCACTAATTAGGTGCAAGGATAATGGCGACTGAGTACCACCTGTCAAATGACCACTTTAGTTCCTTGCGTGTCTATGAAAGCTGGTTGTTTTTGAAGGAGCAATGCTGACTCACCTAGATACTTCATATCCTGCTGGGAAGGTTCAGCCAAAGGGAGTGAGTGAGGCTGACACACAAAGCTCGCAATTACACTGAGGTCTGTGTAAAACTGTGTCTCCCGCCTGTTACCCCGCGTACTCTGGACTGTTTACCTCAATTTGTGTCATCATCAGCAGTCGCCCTCGCCTGCCCACCAACACGTTGAAGGGAACCCTAAGCCCTTCAGGGAATTAAAGCATGTGTTACAGCACAAGAGCCAGAAGGAAGTTACCATCTCATTGTGGTTGTGTGACTAACCAACATATTGTTTGTTCTGGAAGGGAGTTGAGGTTAGGGTTAGGGGTGACAAGCAGCCTCACGGTTAGGGTTAGGGGTGACATGCGGCTTTACAGTTAGGGTTAAGGAGTGACATGTGTCTTTCTGGATTAGGGTTAGTAGTTTACATGCTGCCTTCTGGTGTCATTCAACACCGTTCAATCAGCAGCAGTGGTCTCATGGTTGGTGTATTGGTTGCGTTTTTGTTTTTTGTGATTTCTTCTGTGTGACATTATTAATGTGGCTGGCTTCTGTTTCGACGAGGTACGGGAAACGATGTCATCGAGGAGCCCAAGCACCACAAACACAACAGCCACCATAAGAACTACTCCCGCCATCCTGGTTACTACAATGACCTGAAGAGCTCCCAGCTCCACAGCCGGCGCAAGAGGAGCCTCGGTAAGACTGAATGAACACTTTATGCTTCACCGTGCAGCTCAGGGGGTTGCATCATGATTACATTTGGCAGTATATACGTTACAACTTGGCACGACTTATTACAGTGTCATGATGCCTTTAAAAATAACCTCTGTCTTAAAATATGAGTTCCCAGGAGATGAAACCGATCACTTGACACTCATTCCGAACAAAGCTAATAGTTAGTGGCTTTTATACTGCCTTTTTTGTGGATAAAAGGAGCCCTAATGAAGACATCTACCCAGTACTTATGGCAATCATGGAATCATGAGAAATAAAGCGAGACTGGTGTGTGAGGTTGACGAGGACGTCTGACACGAAGCCTTTTAATTGGCTGGAGGCTTGCAGATCTAAGACACACGCGTCAGGAGAGAAATATATCCTTGAGCGTGGAAATTCCAGGCATTCAGGACTCAAGTTGCAGCTCGCCTGGGCTCTCAGTCAGATTTCTTCATAAAACGCCATGCGGTACGATATCTGATCGAGGCGTGTAGAATGCTATGCCGTGTTCGATGTGTGTGTGTTAAGAGACTGGCTGTTTCACATCTCTCCCAGCAGCTTATGACGGAGGACGGAGTGGCTGGTTGCATTTCATGTATGTGCACTGCATCATAAGTGTATGATACAGTATACCGTTTTGGCAGCTGTTCACAAAAGCCTGCACGTTCTGTACATGATGCACGTATCATCTTTACGACATAATGGTATCTTACTGTACACTCTTTAGGTTTGAGTGCCTGTCAGAGCATTAAATCTGAGATGAATGCTTACTGCCTTCCTCTTTTCATGACGGCCAAAAGGGTCAAAGGCCATTATTAGATTTCCCAACGGCGGACATAAAGGTTTTCTGGCCTAGTCACGCTGCATTAACCCCAGTGAGGGCTCTGAACAAAGGAGCAGTCTCTTTCTGTCTCACAGACTTGATCCCAAAGCTCCTTAGCTGATATGAGATCAGGTTTTTGGATGGCTTGTCCTCTTAACAGCCTTAAAGGAGGTTGGGTGCGAGCTGAGGTAAGACGAACGGCTCCCACATCAAGTGAGTCATCAAATAATGAGCAGTGAAGGAATGCGTGAAGCTGCAGCTGGGAGCAAAAATGACGGATTACAACAATGCATGAGCACGCGTTCGGAAAATGTGTCACCGAACGCTCAACGCAGACCATTAACCCGACTCCTCCCTCTCTTTCTTTTTCCAGTGGAGGAGGCGGTCCCGGCGGTGTGTAAGACGCGGACGGTGATCTACGAGATCCCCAGGAGCCAGGTGGACCCCACATCGGCCAACTTCTTGATATGGCCGCCCTGTGTGGAGGTGAAGCGCTGCACGGGCTGCTGCAACACAAGCAACATGCGCTGTCATCCTTCCCGCAAGCACCACCGCACCGTTAAGGTAAGACACACACAACAACACACGTACACACACACACACACCTACAGTTAAGCTTGTTGACGTGCTAAAAAGCATGTCTCATTACTGCATTGCAAGGTTAAATACATATGTCCACACACAAATCTCCACCACTTTTCCTCTCACCAGGTAAGTAAATCATATGTAAGACAAGGTCGGGTTTACCCGCCTTCCTCCACTCCCTCTTCATTTCAACCCACCCCTCCTTGGCCCGCACCCAGATAGTGGCCACCTTACCTCCGTTGCCCCCTCTCTTCTTCTCCCTCCTGCCATTACCGTCGATCACCACCCCCTCTTCTCATCACTCTATCCCATGTTTGGAGAGTGGCCAACAGCGGCTGTGCCAGGATGGAGGGAGGGAGGAAGAAAAGGAGAGAAAGTGAGAGGACTGGGAGGGAGAGGGTTGTTGGCACCTGTTGAAGGGTTGACCGGAGAGGGATGCTACTGGCAGATACAAGGCAGACAGTGTCCTGTACCTTGAGAGTGTCACTGGCTACTGCACAGCTATTCCTCTGCACTCCGTTTGTTTGGCCCTTTGTCTTCTCTGGAAGCCTGGAGGAGACGAGGTGACACAGAGTAAGAGAGAGGGATTAAAGGGGGTTGCACTGTTCTCAGAGGCTTGTTGGCATCGACAGCTTGAAAACACGTCCTCCTGTTCAGGATCAGTGGAGACACCGTGGCTGGAGCTGAGTCGTATTTCTGCTGTATTTACACTACAGCCTGTTAGCCGGTGCGCGGCTCTGTTTGGAGGTATGGGAGTTATGTGCTCTGTTCTCTAAGAGCGAGAGACAAGCGGGGGATAAACAGGATAGCCTGGAACACTCTGACTCTGTGTGTCTCTTCTCTTTAATCATCGTGATCTTGCCCGGCCGTGGGCACTGCCGGGACGCCGCTCCTCCTCCGGCTCCTCATGCAGGGTTTTAAAGATGCCGGCAGTAATAAAACAAATACCAACCCGGCCCGCTGCTGCCTCAACACTGGCTGGGGTCAGGGAGATTTCAGTATGGATAGGAGGACATTCTCCTTGACCTCCTCATGGAGTAAGGACAGTAAGGCTGCACTAACAAGACGGGCATTGTAGGGCACAGGGTTTATGGTCAGAAATGCTGACTCATAGTTTGGTAAGAGAGTCAAGCTCTGATATACAGCACAACCCTGTGTGTCTGCAAGCAAGCTTGTCTGTCTCTCGCTGTCTATCATCCTCAATAGGAGCTCTGTCTGCGATCACAGCGACGGGGATGGATGGGGAGACACTGACAGGACATTATAAAGCTTGATTCAGCTACTGCCGGAATGTGGCGATCCATGCGACTGTGGTCCGTGTCCCCCTCATGACACCAAGGACAAAATGAGCACACAGACTGGAGATGGACCTTCAGGCGCGGCGGGCAGGGTTTCACTCAGAGTGGGGTTTTTCCGTGTGGTTCGAGCCGCGGGCGAAAGGGGGTTTAGAGTATCCCTGGAAAAGGTCATCCGTCAGGGCTCGCTCCGGTCAGGAGACATTCACCACATTGTGTGTGAGAAACATTGTCTCATGCCAAGTTTTTTTTCCTGTGTGTTAGTCTGAATAGGGGTTCAGTTTGTGCTTCTCCCTCCATTTATTAGAAAGCTAAAAATGTTGCCCGTCTACCCTGGGCTTGACTTGTTTTCCTTCTGCCGGCGAAGGATGGGAAAAGAACACATCCACTGTGTTTCTTTCCATCTCATGCCACTATGCATTTGTCCAAGTGCACCTTTATTTATTATACTTCTGTTTCTCTCCCTCTTTAACTTTTTTTTTTTTTCACGCTATGGACCCAAAAAAGAGAACGGGTCTGTGCAGGCCCAGTACTGTACAAGCCTGTCCTGTTCAGTGGCGGGGTAATAAAGAAGGCAACTTAAAATAGGATTAGCCTGAGGGAGGAGAGGGCCAGATCTCAGAGTCACTCTTTCTTTTTCTAGGTCTCCCTTTCTCCTTCCTTTCATGCACTTAAACTTCTTCTGCACTTTTTTCTCGTTGCTGATTTTGTGTTTCCAACATGCCTTGGCGTAGGAAGGAAGTCAGGTCTTGCTGGCCCTTTAGAGATGGTTCTCTTGGTCTCAGTGAAGTGAGAGAGAGGAAAGTTAGGGAAGCAGACAGATGAGATTTCTTAATGAGTTTTTATGTATTCAGACTCTATCATCCCAAACATTCCTGTAACTCCTCCCTCACCCCCAACCCACCTCCTTTTGCACTTTCAATGACACTGAATTCACTCCCCCGATCCCAACGTCTTGGCTCTCCCCTTTCTTTTTCCATCGAAGTAATTCCTCCACATTTCATTACTCCTTTCCTTTTTCGCTGTTTTATCACAGGAGGCTGGCAGAACTTTTGGGGTTTCATTTTGTTTTCATGTCATAGTGTTCTTAGGGCTGTAACACTCTAGATATGGCATGAAATTCAATCAGAATCAGTAAAGCGTTGGCATTTTTATGGCACATGACAAATTCTCTCCTCGTCTCCTTTGGTTGTTTAACTTCCATCCCTCTCGCTCATATTCTGTTCTGTATTCGTTCGCCTCCGTCTGCTCTGCCTCCTCACATCTTTCTGTCTGCTGACGGCTGCAGCTGCACTCAGTATTTCCTGATGGCTTTCTCAGTGCCTTTGGCTCCGAGGCTTGCTAGACGACTCATAAAACAACTGGTGATTTTTGGACAGGCAGGACCGAAGAGACTGTAAGGTGTCTGTTGGACGGAAAGAGAGTTTGAGGAAGTGCGCTTTTGCATTCTTTCGCACATTAGTCTTTGTGCGTATGAATGTGTGCGCGCCTCTCTGTTTGCTCTTCCTATGGGGCTGATTAAACATCCCATGACACAGGCAAATAATGGAGCTGTCACTCATCCGCTCACTCATTAACTCTTAAGGCTTCTGCTGTCTGTGAGGTCATTCATGAACACACACGAGCACATACAGAGATGAATACACAGATTTATGATGACAATGCATGCTTTCTTCCCCCAAAACTACATAGTGCACCTTTAAGTTTCCTGCTGACCGGGTATACAGTCACATTTAAGGAGGATGGTTAAAATTGGAGAAAGTGAAAAGAAAAATATGGAGAAAGCGTCAACGAGCTGCTAATTATACCCACAAAAGTCCCACAAATGAGTAAAAAAAAATGGCAAAATTACAGTACAAATTTTCAACACATTGGACAAAAATAGAAGCAAAACATGAGAGCCAACCCTTCTGAGGTGCCTCAATGGATCAGAATCGCATAATCTGCTTACAATAAACTTCACTTGGTCTCATTTGGTTTGGTTTAGTAGCTGGAACCTTTTGATGGTCCTAGAAGCATCGGACAAAGGTTTGGAGAGGTCGGAGAGGGTCGTCAGCGCACATCTGTGTAAACCGAAGAAGGAGGTTGTTTTTCTGTGTGTGTTTGTGTGTGTGTGTGTGCTTGAGCGCTCCATGAGATGCTACGTAAACCCCCCCCCACCGCAGTGCAGGGACAAGGCCATTTGTGTGAGGCGGCAGCAGGAGGAAGACAGGCCGCAGAGTAATGAAGTGTTGATGGCTGCTGGATCAAAGTGGAGGCTGACAGAGGCCAGGCGGATATGGCCACGGTGCTGAGTGTGGGGGTCCACACATCTCCCTAGCGCTGGCCCCGGCCCCGACCCCATTGCACACACACTGACAGTTACCTCAGTGACGGTGGGTCAGATCCGGGTGTTGGGGGAAGCGGTAGCTGTAGCCTCGCGGTTGTGTGGGACCCTGACTTACGGGGTGTTTCATAAATAAAAGGCAGTGTGATGGTGATACAGTGAGCATGATTTATGATCGTCTGAGGGGTCCCGTGGATTACATGAGGGGAGGGGGCAGATGGGAATGAGAGGCCTCCCCGTTTGAAGTCCCGTGCAGCTGTGAATTATTTTCCCTTTGATTCACTCAGATGAAGAAGGGTGAGGGAGTTTGTGTGTGTGTGTGCGTGTGTGTGTGTGTGTGTGTGTGTGTGTGTGTGCATGGCGGGGGTTGCGGGGCGGGTCAGAGACCATGGGAGCGTCCCAACCAAGCCAGAAGCCAGAGAGTTTGGCTACTGCCACGCCGGCTGGAATGCATCAGCGTGAGCGGGGGGGAAATCAGCAGCCGTGTTTTAATCATATTTTACTTCATTTCTGTATTTTCCTTCAGTCCTCCTTTCCCGTCCTCCCTTTCGCTCTTCCCATCTGACTTCATCCTCCGCCCCCTCCATCCCCTCATCTCCGCTCAGTCCGCCCTCAGTCCTGGAGTCTGATTGTCTGTTATAGCCGTTCACTCCCTCCTCAATGTCTCTCTCCTGCAACATCTCCAACTCTCTAATTTGACCCCCTTGTTCAGTCTCTGCCATTTACTCTATCTTTGTTGTTCTCTCTCATTAAAATCTTGTTTACCTTTCCCTCCTTTTAAGTGCTCTGTGATGTCTTTCTCATCTGCAACTCAGAAAGTCAGGAGTAGGTTAGAGGAGAGAGGAGAAGAAATAAGTGGAAAGATCACACATCTGTAGTTTCTTTGATATGTGATAGTGCATGATATTTATTTGCTCACATCTGGAAAGACATTGTTGTGTGCGTGTGTGTGTGTGTGTGTGTGTGTGTGAGAGAGAGAGAGAGAGAGAGAGAGAGAGTGGGGTGACAAGAAGTCCCTTTTTGGCATAACA
>OMLP01014446.1:5880-20867 GCA_900302685.1 Spondyliosoma cantharus
TTAGAAAAAAAAAAAAAAAAAAGAAGCACCTGCAGCTTTAACTGTGAAGGTTTCTGGCTCTGGTGGTAAACTATGACAAAATAGTATACTATATACTATACTATCAGCATACACTGTAAAATCAAAATCAGAATGTGACACATTAAATTAACTGAAATGATAAGCTAGCTAGCTCCCTAGAATAGCCTAAGTTTCTAAAAATGATTGAGATAATATCATCTTATTTGCTGTAGGACATAATGAGACAGTTACTCGCAGTGCCTACAGTACTACTTGTTAAAGTAGTTTCTACTATCTCCTCCCTTTCTCCTCTGACTGCTGTTAATTAGGCTACTGCACTTTAAAACAAATGTTTAGCTTTCTACTTGAATAACCTGTCACCTCGTGCCGATTACGATTGGTTTAACTTGACTCATCAGTAGTGAACTCTTTGTTTCTGTAATGTTAAAAAATCTCTGCATGACTGTTACTTGTGCGCTCACTCATGTTGTGCCTTTTTATGTTTTTTCGTGATTTTGTGCACGTTCACTGTAATTATGTGCTCTGACTTTATACCGAACCTTTATTACATTGCCTAAAAAACGCACGTGTTGAAGCTTGTTTAATGTCCCCACCACTTTGCAACACAAAGTGACGCCCTTGCTGTCTTGATGATCTTGAGCCGCATCCAAATCAACATGTGCAACATGTGTTACACCTCATGAGACCCATTATCTGGTGCCAGGAGGGTCCTGACAAGTTCTTCAATTTTGCTAAATTTTGGATAGTATGTACGTTGAAACAAGCCCAGAAACACAGCGGGGAAACATTTGGCAATTAACAAAGAAAAACAACAAGTCATCAGAATCAGAATCAGAATTCCTTTACTGGTCCCGCAAACGGAGACATTTCTGTGTCACAGCAGCCTCGTATATACAAGCCATGTCACTGCTATTAACAAAAGTATTAGAAAAGTCAACACTGAGTAACTTGTAACTCATTTAGTTATTCAGCAAGCTGTCTATGAGCTGACTCTGCCTGAGCTTTCCTATCTAATACCACTGTTCAACCTAAATTCCCTGGTCTACACAGTTTGTTTTTAAACCATTCCTACTTTTATTGTAAATAACACCTGAAAGTATAATAATTGATTTGGTATTATAACAGCATAATCCAGAATTTGGTGGCAAATCTTTATCCATGACATTAAAAGAAAAATGCCCAGAGCTGGATTTCCTTTCAATAACTTCACATTGCCTGTTGAGGTTTGAAAAACTCTCAAATCAATAATAATACCAAGGCATTTTATTGAAACAAGTTGCGACATTAATGCATCTGACTGAAAAGGTATTTGAGGATTTGCTGTCTGAAAAATACATTTTCTTTTGATTAAGGAGCAGCTTGTTGAGATGAAAGGAGCTCTGTACAGAATAAAAAATCATACTGAAGTGCAGGCTGACCTTGAATCATCAGACAAAGACGTTTTAATCTCTCTTCAGCTATTTACTTTGAGTTAAACCCAGCATAAAATCTTCCACAAGGTCTTACAACTATGAGGTTTTTTGAAACTTTTCACAGATACAACTTCGTGAGAAATCGGACAGAGAGGGTAGACGCTACATGACACAACATGATATGACCTTTGGAATTTACCTCCACTTTCCAGCAGAACAGAATTCGCTCATTTCTGCCCTCGTCCTCTCTTCCAAATTCAACTTAGTTCTCTTCTTGTTTTGCTCTTGTAGCGCACACGTGTTCGAGCGCTCCATCCCAAGGCCTGTTGTGGCACTATTGGGTGAAAAACAGCTCTGTGTTTGGTGTTGAAGAATCTTTTAATGTGCGAGCACCATCTGTGCCACATCATTTCGCGGCTGCACCGCGAGTGCGTTCGCAATTTACATGCTCTTTTTATAACCTACGACCCAGAGACAAGCTGTCGCCTAGCAACCAGCCAGACAGATAGACGGATGGAGTAAAAACATAAAAAACACACTCTTACAGGTTCAAAACCATTTATTTGGTTGCAGAGTCTCCTGATTAGCTCGGTCGTGGTCAGGTGACATCAGCATACACTCGATTGAGCCAGGAGCAGATTGAGGTCAGGGCGGCAGAGGCTGGATGCTGTAGCTGTGTCTGAGTAGTGTAAAAATGTCCTTTTACCTTTATTCCCGTGATGGAAAACGAGGTCAAGGATAGATGTGGTAAAATACCGAAGTCAGAAGATGCAGAAGAAGTAACGAAAACAGTCACTAAGCAGGGTAATGTTGAAGGCAAATGGCGCCCACTGAGCCAAAGAACAAGTGTGGCAGACTCAGATAACAGCTAACTACCCCAGCATAAAGCCTTTTACATAAGGTGAAGTTGGTTATAACTGACAGTCAGATTTCTTTTATATGTGGTTAAGGACGATCCTTGGCCCTTTATTTCCAGATGCAGACTGTCATTCAGCAGCTAACCCCGTAGCACAAAGCACACACCCACAGCCGTGAGCGGTAACTGCCACACACGATGGCCGTCTCAGGCTGAGGTACATTCGTGACGTCTATTTTCCTTGTGTTTATATGATTGTGGCATTTAACAGAGCCGTTTATTTGTAAATTTATTAGACCCATAAAGCTAGCGCCTGTGGAACAAAAGCAAACAAGCCGTTCAAGCATATTTCCCAGTTGGCCAGTGAGAGCTAGGGGGCAGGTAATGAGGTCAGGTAAGTGCGTCTTGTGTCTGAATAAGTGGCTTTGGAGGGAGGCCTGGAGGAAGGGTGGGGGGGGGAATACCTATTCAGCTTCAGATGCTATGTAAGATGGCGTTTTACAATCATTTTGATTTGTAAGATACTTTTGGGAAACGGGGTTGTAAAGAAAGCTTAAGCAATTCTCTCTCCAACACAATCAACACTTACTTGTATGTGAGCGATGGATCTCTCTACATATATTGCAAAGCAGCTTGTGTTCAACATTACTGTAATAAGCATTTAAGGCAATGCGAAGGCCGGGATGTGAGTTTAAAGAGTAGCTGGCGTTCCATCAATTTGTCTCTTTATTGCCCTTTAGAGTACTCATTAGGTCTGCTGTTGCACTGCATCTGAGGAGTACACCGGTAAAAAAAAACATGGCTCAGTCCTCAAACCCCATCATTAACCTTTTTTTCCCTGAAAGATCTTGTCCTTTGGTTTGAAATACTCCACTGTGATTGTCCCTTGGCCCTTCCGACTCGTGGTCAGTGACTCCTGCAAAGATATAGTTGTTTACCTCTAGGTTTGTAGTGGGTGTATGTGTGTGTGCTTTCTCACCTGGAAAAACAAAGGCGTACCGTGCCCCTTCGCTGACATGTCGGTTACCATGGAAACAACACTTCTCACTTCCTTTTTCCTCTCACCTCGGATGTAACAGCGATTATAGTGTGTATAACCGTCCTATCCTCCCTCTTTTTTTTCTTATGCACACAAACACACACACACACACACACACGCTCACACACAGACTTGTGTCAAAACACATCACAAATCTCCAAATGTGTAAAAAGGCTCAGTAGTCAAAAAGCTGATAATGACTGAAGGATTATTATTATACGAACAGCAGTACACACAGCCATCACCATGGAGCTATCATCACCTCCTGTCAAAGTCGAGTCAGTGTCCTATTTAAAGGAGCACTTGAGATAACAATCCACTTAACAGGAGTTTAATCTATAAATACAATACAAAGAAATTGATTAACAATTAGGGCTGGGACTTTATCGCGTTAATTATGATGAATTAATTACAAAAAAAATAACACATTTAATCGCAATTTATTTTTGCACTCCAAACAGCGCGGAACGCTGCTCGTTGCACGAGTTCCTGCCAAATCCGTATGCTGATGCACAGTGCACAACACGAGAAATGAAACCGATGAGAAGTCGTTGCTGGGTTCGGTAGGGTGGAAAATTTAGTTTTAAAAAGCTACCGGCTGGAAACATGGATCAAAGCACAGTTGTGTGCAAATTGTGCAAGAAAGAATTTGCCTTTCACCGGAGCACTTCCAGCCTCCGCAACCACCTCAATGCCAAACATGTTGCAGCTACCACAGACAACGCTCCTAGTTCGAGCAGGCAGTGTCGCCAATCCACACTAGACAAGATGACAGGGCTCAGAGCCAAAATGAGTAAATCCACGACTGACAAATTAACAAAGGCACGGGCGAAGTGGATTGCAGTGGACTGTCGGCCACTATCGATGGTACATTCTGGAATATACTGTACTAAGTGCTGTTTTTTTATTTTAATAAACAAAAACAAATTTGTTTAAGACAGAAAGTTTACAAAAAATCATGAATATAAAAGAACTAACTTCTAACTTGAGTTTAAGTTTGTGCCTTGTGAACAATGCAATCATAATCTTAATGATAATAACTTTATTCATATTGCACTTTATGTTAACACTCAGTGATGAAAATAACACGATTTTGTTGTTTAAGCTCATTTATGTGTCTATTCATTGATTCAGTCATATACCAAAATTTATATATATGTATAAATATTGATATGCGATTAATTGAGATTAATTAATTACAAAGCCTCTAATTAATTAGATTAATTTTTTTAATCGAGTCCCACCACTATTGACAATGCCAATTATTCAGCCCGACCTACTGATTCATAGTGTGATGTGGAAAGTCTCTAAAATTGAGCTAATCTCAATGTTGTTGCCGATGTAAATGTGTGGGTTTCATTGATTTGTCAAAGCTCGGATTTAGAAGGAACAATGCAAATTCCTTGCAGACTTGTTGGCGAGATCATTGCAGTTTGTTCTACTCTGCTTGTGTTATGCGGGGTGTTCTGCCAGAGTATGGGGTACCAGTGGGTTTTGGACTCCACCGGGGTTGTCCCTTGCCTCCTGTTCGTGATTTTCATGAACAGGATCTTGAGACCCAGCTGTGGTGTGGAGATTTTCCAGTTTTGGAACCCTCAGAATTGCATCTCTGATTTTCGCAGATGATGTGGTTCTGTTGGCTTCATTGCTCTGTGACCTCCAAAATGCACTGGGGCACTGCCACCATGATCCGACCCCGTATAAACCAAAAGAAAATGGATGGCTGGATGGATGGATCATTTGAGTTCCTTGCCAAAGATTTTCAACAGGAGACACCGTATTTATGATTGGCTTGTTGTATGTCTGGTACTTAAACATCAGGCTTATATGGAGGGAAGGCTATATAAACTCTTCATCTTTTGAGATGACCAGAGATGTGATAATGGTGTGTTGTCACCTCCAAGTCAGTGACCTCTGATTAATAGGAAGAGAGGGGAAGAGAAGAGTGAGAGTGAAGTGGAAAGTGGAGGTGTTGGGAAAGCAATTATGATGGAGAAGCAATACTGTGGCAATATTGGAGGCCAATTCTGTCAGCCTGGATATTGCCATTCCTCATGAAGAACTTCATCGTGAACTGTATTGAGCACATTGATTTCTTTAGAAGGCCTGTTCATAGCAATTCTTGTTCCAAGCAGCACTGAGCAGTCTCAGATGTAACCTTACAAAAACAAAGGTCATGAACGGACACTGAGCAATGGAGGCAGTATCAAGTAATAGATCACCTTTTCTACGGCTACAGGACATTTCTTTTAATACAGAGCTGTGGGAAAGGGTATTTTTATTCTATAGCAATCAAGGTTAAAGCAAAAGCCAATAAAAGTCCAAATACACCTACATTTTGTTTCACTTTGGTGAGAAAATTATTGGTGGCTACAATCTGTTTTCTATGCGAAACAAATGGCTCCTTTCAAAGTGATAGACCACCCTCTCTTAGGACCCCAAAGGTCGCTGAGAAAATTGAGTTTCTAGCTTCCTCATGGTTGTGGTCAGCTGGCGGTAATAGTGGCAACCAGTTCTGTCAGGCAAAATATATTCTAAAACCACTCCAAGGCTTTATTCAGACCTTGCTGGTACAATCCCCTGGTAGCACGATGTTGTCGAGGCACCAAGCGACTTTATAGAAACTCTGAGCAATTTGGCAGACTTCTGAATGTTTGTGAATGTAACATTCAGTCTGCACCACCTAGTATGTGACCCATGTCACTTTTTGTTATCTTGTTTTCTTCCCTTCTTTTGCACAGGTCAGCTCTTTTCTGTTCTGTCCCATCATGTTTCTGTCCACTTATCAAGTCTAAGACCAGTATTTCAATTCATTTTAGCTCCCTTTCAGTCTCCACCACCTCAAGAGAAAGTTATACGTGGCTCTTTAGCTACTTAATGGTTCACTTTGTTCACCAGGTAATCGCTTAGTTTGTCTGTCTGCAGTTTGCCGCTGGAAGGCAGCAGTGAGACTAAATTAAAACAAGTTGCAGGCTATCAAACCCGAAACAATGAGCTTAAAGACACTAAAATTCATTGTCGAGCTGAGGGAAATGCCAGCGTTGAGTGATTATTTCAACACATCCTCACGCCTAAATGACATAATAGGTGGCAATGAATCTCAAAACAGTGTATATCACTGTTCCAAGGGTGACATGACAGCATGTTACAGTGACGTGGCGTGCTGACCTTTCATCGTAAAGTAACCCCCTTTCACATTACATGTAGTCAACTGATCCGTTACTGATATGAAAGTATGAACATAGTTTTGTGGTGCTGAGTTCCTCAAGAAAAAAAGTTGCCTCTATTCTGCTCATCCTGTCTGAACGAAGCAGTTTTGATTTGAAAGGAAGAGTTAGTTAGAAAGAAATCGCTCATGGCCAAGTGCTTTTGACATCAGTTTAGCACATTGCAATCACTGCATTACATAACAAATTCCTGGTAGGCAAACAAGCACAGCCAGTTATCAGTATGAATTGGTTTTGTTGTTTTAAAAGTAAATAAGGCTTCATTTGATAGTTTTAATAGCAGATAATGTTCAGGCTAATTTAAAATAGAAACCCTGTAACATTACATGCTCAATCGCGACATCAGTCATGTAGGGAAATAAATAAGTCTTATATATATAATATATATATATATATATATATAAGTTTTATATTTATTTGTTCACATCCGTTTGAAGACAATTGTTTTTCCCTGTATTTATTCGTGGTACAAAGCCAATGTCTTTAACCTGCTGTTCTGTTTGGCACATGCCTATTTTCAGCCATCTGTTTCCAGGTAATTGAATGGTACACTGTGTGAGCGATCAACAAAAAGCGTGCTGCATTTATGTTCCCGTGGCGCACCTCTAAATTATTAATTTTATGCCATTATAATCGCCACTTGTTCATATGAACACACAGGCGCAAATAGGCCGCAGACACACCTGATAGATGTCTGAGGGAGTTTTCTGCCTCCAATCGTTAATAATGCAGGGTATTTGAAGATTTCATGAAACGCCGCTGTTGCTTTGGGTCTGCTTAAATCCACAAGGAAATCATTATGTAACCAGGGCTTCATACTGAGGAAAAAAGTGTGTGGCGTCACCAAGCAATAGCCTTGCCAGTGTCTCGATTGACAGCATTACCTGTGCGTTCAGAAAATCACATTTATAGCTTTCATTTTTTCGGTCAAAATGAATCACCATCGCTGTCATTTAATGATTTGAAACCCTTTATTTGCTAAATTCAAGTGGTGTCAAAGTAGCTCAGCCAAGCATCACTATGTACTGATGTGAACTGGGTTTTGCTGCTCCGGTTGCAAATAAAACTTAATTGAATCTAAACATGCTAGAGGCAATGTCTTCTCTACTAATCTACTTTTCAATAAATATGCTTTCTGCTCTAGTGCTTTTCATTCCCACTCCTTCTCCCACCTCTTGTGCTTGTGCGTTAACAAACCCCCAAAAAAAAGGGCAGCCTGGCAAATATGTCCTCAAGGGTCATGTGAACAAATATTTGGATTGTGAAACAATTTGAAATGACACACTTCTGCCCTTGTTGTCATCCGTTCGAGCAACAATGAGCTGATGGTTGGAGTTTCAGGGTGGAGGGGGCAGCGAAATCAAACCAAAGTCCCTGTTGGGAAATTATTCTGGAGGCTGCATTAGCAGAGGATGCAAAGCAGGGCAAGCTGCTTCTGATGAAAGCAAACAGAGGAGATTAGGGAATTATCTTTGTCTTTACTCCAGTAATTGGCTCCTTTCGAGGCCCGCCGAAGTCCAAAAGACAAAAGTATGAATGTAACTCCTGCTTCACGCCGTCCAATATGTGTAAGTGACTTTTCCTAATCAGCAGTCATCTGTAGGTGTTCACAGTGTTCATTACTACTTGTTGAAAAATCTATACTCTGGATACACGCTGAGGACAGGGGGATTGCTCGGAGTAAACACATAAATTTGAAAGTCAATAGTCTGAAATAAATTGCTTTTTATACATACAGAATGGATACCTCTGGTGCAATATGTTTAATAAAAACAAAAACAAAGCCAAATGAAAAATATTGTTTTAAGTCTACAAGTCTTGGCAGTATTGTGGGAAATATGCCTCATAATTTTCTTGCAGAGAGTTTGATGAGAGGATCAATACAGTACCACTCTTATATTTGCCTCTTAAATACAAAGTCTGAGCCAGGTGTGGGTTATCTTAGCTTAGCATAAGGGGACTACAACTTGCATAACAAAATGTTTTTTAGATTGGAGTGTTGAGGATGAGTTCAGGCGCCTCACAGCCTGAGGAAAGGAGCTGCTCTGTAGTCTGGTGGTAATGGAGTGGATACTGTTGTATCTGTTGCCAGATGGCAGCACTGTGAACAGACTGTGTGTGGGGTAAGTGTTGTCTTTTAGTATCTTTTGGGTTCTGTGCAAACATCTGGGACAAGTGCGGTAAATGGGTACCAATGATGTTCTGGGCCATTTTAAACATTGCTGTAGAGCCTTCCTGTCCTGGGCTGTGCATGAACAATTGACAAGAACCTTGAACCTTCTAAGTTCCTTAAGAAGTAGAGCCTTTTCTGGAAACCAGCCTTTCTCTATCCTGTGATAGAAGAAAACAAAAAAGTCCACCTTTTCCGGCATCTGCAAAAGTGTGATTAGACTGGAAGCCAAGCAATTATTTAATCTAGCATCATTCATGTGAAAAGCCATTATACTTTCCACAAAAAGCTTGCTATGCACCAACTACATCTGTAAAAATGTCCCTATGTGCGTGTTTGTGTTCAGTGCAGCCTCTGAGTCACGAAAAACTCCAGTTCTTTCTGTTATTTTCCAACAGTCTCTCTAATTTTCCTCACCTATGAGGTAGATTCATAAAGTCAGACACATATGAGAGTGGTATCAATCACCATTATCTAACAACAGTCAAACTATTATTTTAATAGTAAGAATTTAAGACTATATAACAACATAGACCAGAATGATCAGTGGAACCAAAACAAGGGTAAACTCACAGAAACAGGAATATTCCTATTGACCAAAGGTTAAGCCATATTTTAAAATGTTGCACAGTGAATTTCCAAGTCATCATCAACATTTGTGTCAGCATAATCCTCAAGATAATCAATACCCTACATCAAAATGACTGATTTGAGTCGGCTTCGGCCAACCAGCTTAAAGGCTTCATAATGCTTCACATGAAGTGCTTATTAGAATGGCAAGCAGTGTCCAAAAGCCTAATCCCCCCCCCACACACAATCACACCTTTCAGATATCAGAGGGTCTAAATCTTACAATTCTTCAAACTTTTTATACCAATCCCACAAGAGCATCCATTTCGTGCAGCCGTTAGCCAGGACAGGATGAATGCCTTTGAGGACAGACTGTACGAATGTGAATGCTATTATACGTATTTCTCAATTGAAAGTGTGGCTATCCAGAACTCTTCAAGAGACCCTAAATGTGCCAATTTCAGACAGGAAGTTGGATCATATTTGTGGTCTGCCTTTGATCAGCTCCTCTATATATAGTCAGAACATGGATTTGAACACATTTCCACTGCTCGTAGAGCGGAATAAGTTAAGGAGTTTGACTCGTCTGCATCTGAAACTTTGTGTGGGTTTGCAGTGTACTGCAATTTTTCTTCGGCCTTGAGAAATCATTACTCTTGTCAGCTCACAAGTGAGGAACAACAAAAGGAGATTTTTATGGCACCACTGGAGCTGTTCACTTATTCGAATCGCGGCGAGCAATGTGATTGAAATGAAGGATACTCTACCATGCAGCAGTGTTCCTCCAAGGATGCTACTCCACCGTCCCACTCTCCATATGTAATGACGGCAGTGGACCTGTGACTCATCCAGAGATGCGTTATTCGATTAAAATACGCTTGTTGAATTGCTATGTTTTGGGTACAGAGGAGCCAGTGTGCTGAGTGATATTAACAAGCACAATAATGGTTATGACTCAAATGTTCCATCTGTAATTGAGGGTTTATTAGGCCAGTAAATTATCTTTGAGAAAATGATTATCCAAATAGGCTTTAAATGGAGAAATGAGAAATTCTGGAGATATAGGTAATCGTGCTTGTGGAATGCTCTCCGAAAGCCTCTCTGACTCACTCCCTCTTATTTCTGTGTGTGTATGTGTGTGTGTGTGTCTGTGTGTGTGCGCCCCTGAGGAGGACCCTTGTCATTTGCATTAGGGCAGGTGTGCAGCTGGGAAGTCATGAATCTCAATATGTCTGTAGATTGATTACTAGCTGACTTCAAAATGGCTCTAGAGATTTTATTACTGGCCAATGGAAGGGATAGATGGATGAGGGTGCGTGCGTGCATTCGTGTGTTTGTGTGTCTCTCATTGGTTTGTGAATGCAGCTGTGAAAGCTGGAGCCTCCCATGAGGCCACATTTGCAGCAAAAATGGAGCATGTATTCATTTCGACTGGTTCATTTCACCTGCTTCGAACAAACCTGATAAAACCAAGTCATCAGAAAAGATTTCCTCAGTATTTTATGGAAGCTCAACATTGTTGCTACCTAACAACACGCATTCTCCTTTACCTGAAGCATAAATGCACCATGGGAAAACCAATTTCAATTCCGTTAACTTAAGCTTGATGATCTTCTTCTTCCAGAGATGCCTATATGAGCACATTTACTGTATGTGAGTTATTAAACAATCGTGTACAATGATTGTTCTTCAGAGGGCTATTCAGGTTTCCATTTTTTTATTTAAAATGTTCAAAAACTGTTTTAACATTATCAATAGAGTCTGAAGAAACAACAGTGTCGATGTTATGTCAAATATGCTGATGTACTGTGTTGCAGAGATGTCTACTGAAGTTAGCATGCTAACCAGTTAGCCCTGTCCCGTAATACCACTTTGTACCGCAAGAGGCGATAGTCTGATAGCCCTCACAGTTTCAGCTGGGAGATTGCTGAACAAAATAAACCTATAAAAGATAGTGAACAGCAGTAAGCAGTTATACTGCCCCCTGGAGCCTTGGAGGTAGCATTGAACTCTGGCCATTTCTTACAAATCACACCTGTACCACAATATGTTACGTTGCAATAATTGCAAGAATTCAGCCGTAAGGTGGCCACACGCTTGGTCCATGGCAGGATGGGACTGCCTTTCAGCTGGGAAACACAAGGTGCATAAAGAAGGATAACATCAGAGACTTCGCCAAGCCACACTGTGCTCCATAAAAAACTCTACAGAGGAACATTTTTCTCTATGATTCACTGTCTGTCTTTGTGTGCATCTAATAGTTGTTCACTGTTTCCATCACAGCAGCGCAGTTTGCTGATGGCCTTCTGGAGACAAATCACTTTAAGATCTCTCTGTCTCTTCAGCACACATTCGTGTCCTGCTTACACGTTTTTAAAGGCATCGGGCCCTCTCAAATCACCGAGCCAGCACTTTACAGGTATGATAAAGAGTTTCAAAGGAGTATTTCATTCAGCCTCTATCTCGCTGTTACTGGCTCATATCTCTCCCCTGGAACTAACTTTTCTGGCGTTTCTCCTTGAATGTTTTTTTTTAATCCTCCTCATCTGTTTCTGTTTGCGACTTTGTCTTTCACACAGATTATTGAGTGGATCAATCAGACATCGATTTGTTTACCCAGTCTTCTTTGAGAGGCGTTGTTTTGAGCAAATCTGTCTTGGCACGTCGGCGAACCTGCTGCCTCTCTCCGCCATGTAGTACAATTGTTCAGTGCACGAGTTACCTGAACCCACTCAGTTTGTCTCAAGGCTGCTGAGACAATAGGTGTGAGTGACTCATGGAGAGAGGAGACAGCGTTCAAAAAGGATTTTTGATAACAACAGATGTGAGAAGTTCTGTGCCACCAAACTCTGATTGCCCACCGGTGAACATTTTGAGAGGCTGCAAAATCTGTAATAGGCTCAGAGTCGTTGAAGAGCCCTGGTATCGAAGTTTCACTCTGGGAATTTTTTTTAGAGTGACACTGTCGCCGTATTCGTTTCCTTTGGTTATCATGGATGCTTGTTTAGAGGTTCCCCATTGCTGTGCTATTTACAGTGTGTGTCGGTGCAGTAACAGACGGAGTGACTCCATCTGTTGATGTGTTTGATGTTAAACAGCATATGAAGATGTTGTGGCAGTTAAAACACCAGCAGGTTAGATATGGATAAAAGCAGGCTGGGTGCTGTTTCCAATGACAACAGATCCCTTTTTCCCCCTGTGGGTCTCCACTCACCTCCTCTTAAGTTGCAGCTTCGTGACAGAAGCTAATTTCCTCTCCCTTCTTTTTCTCCTTTCCTCTCATTTCCTGTCCCTTGCATTTCCTTTTCCTTTCCTTTCCTTTTCTTTCCTTTCCTTTCCTTTCCTTTCCTTTATTTTCTTTTCGATTCCTTTCCTCTTTTCCTTTCCTTCATTTCCTGTCCCCTGCATTTCCTTTCCTTTCCTTTCTCTCTCTTTCCCTTTCTTTTTTTTATTTTCACCTATGCTCCTATTTCTTTCCTTTCTCCTCTCCTCTCCTCTCTTTTCTCTCCGTCTACTATTCTCTTTCTCACTTTCATTCCCCCTCATTTCCTTTGATTTCCTTCCCTTTGTTTTCCGTCACTTACTTCCATTTTCTCTCCTCTCCATCCCCCTTTATTAATTTCCTCTCCTTCTTTTTCATTTCCTTATCCATCTAGTCAGCTCCTTTCCTTCCCTTTCCTTTCCTCTCCATTTGTTTTCCTTTCCTTTCCTTCTCTTTCTTCCCTTGCTTTTTCCTACTTTCCTTTTCTCTCGTCTTATTTCCTTCTCTTTTTCCTCCTCTCCCCTAGCATCCTCCCCTCTTCTCTCTAAATGTCCAATTAAACGGACTCTGCAGAAGACGCTGATCACATTCGGATCACACGTCACGCCGGGCAGAAAAACATGAAGGTCATCCCTGCACCTTTTGAAATGCAGAACACACTTAGCTCCCCTGCAGCTCAACAGACTCTTTTACCAATGAGTCTCATAGAAGCGCTGATGTCGCCAATCACTCCACTTGTGTGAGTCGTGTTTGGTATCACTCGTCTTCTTCCACAGATTGGTGCGCAGATTGGACTCGCTGTCTGCATTCAAAATACGTGCCATCTGTTTGGTGATTGACTCTTGACTTGAGTGGAATGCGACAGAGCAATCATATCCTCCTTTGTAGAACTGACTCTAAGAAAGCATTGCCAGTATTATCATTTAGGTTACATTCGTATCAGAACCTCAGCATGTAAATAACTCAGTGGATATTCAGTTCTCTTGAGGACAGTTGGTAGTCATTATAATATGTAGAAATCCAGAAGGTTCTCACAACGTACATTAATAATCCAAAAAGTTAGACACCAAGTCCGACCGGATTCAAATCACTGAGGATACTGACCTGACATTAGCTTTGCCGTGTCAAAACTTCAATAAGAAAATATAAATAAAATATTTTTTGTCAATATTCCAGTAGCTATTATCTCCAGAGACGAGCTCACACAAGCAGTACAAAATCTGTTTTTTGTTGAGGTTTGTAAAAATGGGAAGAAACCAAATGCAGACACAAGCAAGCTTTAATGATAAGCTGAAATCCAAAGTCCAAAAAGAAACTGAATCCAAAATGCAAGAAACAACAGACCGGCCAAGTTCAAGAAAAATACTGAAGAGAAACTGAGGACAAACCAGAAGCCACGGAGAACAAAACAAGAACACACACGAGGACCAGTGAGCAGGCACAGGAACACTGGATGAAAACAGGTGAACCAACAAAGAGTGAGGGGCAAACAGGCTTAAATACTCAGGAATGATTAGCAGATGAATCACAGGTGTTTACAGAAAAAGGGCGGAAAAAAGACAAAGACAGGAAGGAGGAGGAGGATTTAACTACACAATAAATAGGAAATAAATTATCGAAAAGCCAAAACCATGACAGTTGTGGCTTTACCAGGGACCACCTCCCTTCTTATTCCCTAAGAAAGGGTAGAGAAAGTAATCCTGGATCCATCCCTTCATCTGGATCAGAATCAAAGTTAATGGGGTCTATTCTGGGCCGAGAACCATCCTCCATCCAAGTTTATTTGGAAATCTGTTCAGCAGTTTTTGTGTAATCCAGCTGACAAACCAACCAACCAACAATTGGACATCCACACTGATGATCTGCATGCTGGAATCAAATCATAAGTAAGGGATAATGCCCGACGAGGTGTCCATTATCAGGAGTTAATGGACGACGCGGAGGCCTTTAACTCCTGATAATGGACACCTCGAAGGGCATTATCCCGCTTATACCATGGTCACTAGCCAACGAAAAGAAATTAAGACCATTAATTTATATTTTCAAGCGTTTTACAATCAAAATAAAAAGTTTTTCACAAGCCATAACTTAGTTTCCCTGGTAACGCCTGAGGGTTTGACTAATACCTGGAACAATCATTACCCTCCCGTAAGGTTCTTATGCAACGGAAACGTTGTTCACTCCTCCAGTAAATAGGACGGACCTTAGATACGACTTGTCAACGGGAGATATTCTTGTCCGCTCAGCGATGAGCCAGAAAGCTAACGCTATGCTAGCAAGATTCAAAGTCGATAACATTGCGTACAGTTGACAAACAGTAAATATAATTTGACGTATGTTAAACGACAAGACTAGCTAGCTAACCAGTCATGTCATTGTCCCCAAATCAATATCAATATCAAGATTTTCACGAACAAATTATCGGCCGTG
>OMLP01014447.1:0-11673 GCA_900302685.1 Spondyliosoma cantharus
CTGACAGATATATTTTAAAGTATGCTGACGACACTGTTATTGTAAGCCTACTTTATGGCAATGAAGCAAGTCATGGCCCAATAGTTCAGGAGTTTACAGATTGGTGTGACAACTCCTTTCTGCAGATGAATGTCACAAAAACTAAAGACATGTGCATTGATTTTAGAAAACATCCTCCGGTTCAGACGCCCACAGACATAAAGGGTCAGACGGTGGAGACTGTGGAAAAATATAAATATCTTGGTACAATTATTGACAATAAGCTCACATTTGAGGCAAACTGTGAGGCTGTGTTCAAAAAGGGCAACCAGCGCCTGTACTGTCTGAGGAAACTGTCTTATTCACATTGATCAAACTTTACTCGCTCTCTTTTACCGTGCTTTTATTGAATCAATTGTATCATTTTGTCTGGTGTGTTGGTTCAAAAATCTGTCTCTTAGAAACAAGAACTCCCTCAATAGTCAGGTGGTCTAGTAGGCTGATTGGAGAGCCACAGCTTAATCCTGAAACCCTCTGTATTAGGCAGTTACAGAGGATGGCCGGTTCCATTTTGCAGGATGGCTCCCACCCACTACATAAGGAATTTCAGCTCCTCCCATCTGGCCGCAGATACAAACTACCTGCCCTTAAAACAAAGAGATATAAAGAGAGCTTTGCCCCCTCTGCCATTAGAGAGATAAACAAGATAGAGCCCAAACTACGTTAAAGACAGCTACGCCACCCCCCTTATTTATTTATTCATTTATTTATTTACTTTTTTATTTACTTTTTATTTTCTGATCCCTGTTTTCAATAGGATGCTTTAATTGCATTTTACTTTCACTATTGTTGTGATTGTTGTGATGTGTACTGTGTCCTATATGCCCCGTCTGTCCTGTGTGCAGAAAGCCTGCTCACTTGAACTGTACACCAAATCTACCTATGGGTATAAAAAAAGTCATCTTATCTAATCTCTTATCTTATCTTGCGTAACTTCATCACCCAAGGCTTGTAGCTGGAATAACTGATAATCTATTTCTACTTTCTACTGATGAAGGAATCCAAATAAAAACTGGTGACCATGTGTTGACAATGACATGTCACTGTTGGATTTCCTTTAAATGTCATCTTTCAATGCTGTCGATACCACAAACACAGTTCTGCTCACCTCTTTTTTACTGGGCTGGCACAAATCTCAGGGAACACTCACACTAGGCTATCCGTATGATGCCCAAGCATGGTACACTTTCTTGGCCCTGACACCATTGGAAGAGGTGTGCTTTGGAACGGTATGGTTGCTCGCAAAGGGACGGGTGCGCAACTGCACTTGAAGTATAATCATGCGTATCATGCCACCTCACAATAAAGAATAATTTCTAATAAAGAAATCCTGGAATGTGAGAGGGCCACCTATGATCAAAACAAGACACAAACAGTAAAGTTAGTCATGTTCACTGTGATGCGCTCCATTGTGCCGCGAACAACGCTACGACAAAATGACGTATGTGCATGAGGTTTGCTTGCAGCCGGAGGGATGTGAGTGCAGGGCAGCGGCAACCCTAACCCTATCTGCACAACAACATACTACTAGAGGTAAATGTACTCATATGGGTTTCTTTTGTAAATTTGATAGGATGACCATTTCATACAATGACAAAAGAAACAGGCACATAGAAACATTTCACTATAGGGGTTAGAAGAATGGGGATTATAAAACAAATATGTTTGTAATCCTGGGGCAACAGTGACAACAAAAAAAAAGTATATCCTGCTGAATTCAATCGGCAGCCCAAGAAAAATTCCAAGTTCAAGTGCTTTCAAAAGAAATAAAGAGCAAACCTGTGGGTGCACCACAATACACTCTCTGAATGTTTTCCCTGTTGCATTTGTTGCCTTAATAGATGAGTGACAGTCTCGTAACATAAAGGAATGAAAAGGAGGGAGGGGGGACGCGGAGACAAAGAAAACAAGGCAGACATCAAAGGTTACAATAAAGGTAGAGTAGCAGAGTGCCTCGTCATTATTTGGAAGGAGCGATCAAGAGGAGGCTGAATGCGAGCGGAAAGGGACTGCTGAGTGTTTTGGTCCAGTCTTTTAGATCATTAACGTGTAGCTCCGAGTTTCATTAGTCCTGCCAAACCTCTGCTTTGTGGCCGTCCAAGGCCCGTCGCTTAGACCTCCGCTGGCCAACAATGCTGTGTGACCTTCAAATGGGGAGAGGAGACCATTACACAAACCCGTCCTTCATTTCCCTCTGCTCCTCTCTTGGTCAGACTAACAGCAGTCTGTACCAGGAAAGCCCTTCACATTTCAAAAGTGCTACACCCCCAGAGCCCGGGCAGCCACCTTTTGTGTTGAGGGGAGGGGGCAGACCAGAAAACAAATCTCTACAGGAAGCAGCCTGAAAAGCCATAATGGTGCTTCAGCTAAGAGGGGAGAAGAGGGTGAGGACTCGGGGTGGGGGTATCAATGAATTTAGCATCCTCATCCAAAACAGACTTTTTCACTTTTGCCCTACTGCATTATCCCTCATCATCCCCCACGCTAAAAAATAAACCTGCTGTGGATTTTTGAACAGGTGTGGCCAGACTGAGACACAGAGTGACGATAACTGTTGATTAAACCATCATAGCCTGCTGTCACTCAAGCCCAAGGGGTCTAAATTATCATAGGCCCCAGTGAAAGCAAGTAGGTGTGGAAGGAGCGATCATGCGCCGGCAGAAGAGGATACATGAACAGACTAAGAGAGTCAGACAGCGAAGGTGTGCGGGTGGTGTATGTTTGTGTAGGCGTGGTGGAGGGTTGTAGACAGAATGAGGCAGTGTATGGTGGGGGAGAGAGGGACATTGATCAAGACAAGGTTTAGTTTCTAAGAAATGAAATCATTCTGTGCGCTGAAAGGTGTGTACATTTTTTTTTTTGGGTTCATTTGTTTGTTTTCGTTCATTCTTGTTTGCGTTTTTTTCTAGAACGAAACACTTCTGAGAAATAATCAAATCTCCTGACCGTCCCTTCCCGTTTTCATGATAATCCAGATACATCATGGGAGGAGGATAGGAGGAAATCTGAATGTCATTTGTGTGCATTTATTTTTTCTTGTCACTCAGAAATATCACCTCGTTGCGGTTATTTTCATTTGAGAGTGGTGGAGCAGGCATATGCAAACAACTGATTAAGGGCGTGTCTGCATCCAACGATGGCTAAAAGCGGAAGTGAAATCAGACCTGTGCATGTGTTTATAATTCCACAAAGATTAAAGTGTATAAAAGAGAACCATGTCTACACACACATTTAGAAATTGGATGAAAGCACTCTAAATATTTTCTGCATATTTTGCACTTGTGTGTACATACATCTTTACTCGTTTTCAACGATTTAAGATTTCCATTCAGATTTTAGATACTACTGATCACATTCATAGTGGAGACAAAGATATGCAGAAAACACAGACCACAAAATCTGGCCTGAATATTAAAGAGCTTTTGCCATGTTTACTGTATCACTAGGTGTTGCTTCTACAGTACTGCCATTACAACCTTTACCACTGTAACGACTACTACAGCACTGCTTTTATTAACAACAACACACTGCTTACAATTACATTAAAACATTATGTATATACAATGTATGAGTCCATTTCTATTTTTTTACCTTTTTATGATATTGCTTATTTTTGACTCGTATTATTGTTTATTGCAATATCACTGTCCTTTGACTGCTGTGACAAAGATATGTCTCCGTTTGTGGGACAAATAAAGAAATTCTGATTCTGAAACTACTGCTAATGCTGAAAGATTTGGTCTCATCATAATCATCTTTTAAACTACCTGTTGAAATGTAACTATGGACTTGGCACATGTTCTCAACTATAGCAGGGGTATCTGAGTATTATTTATAATCATTTCAAACGGAAAAACAGAGTCTGTGCAGAAAAAAGGTAGAAAGGATGCCAGAGGAGAAATGGCTAGCCAAGGCTACTACAAAGAGAAAGAGAGAGAGTGAAAGAGCAAGGTAGACAGATGAGAGGCGTCTGGCAGACATATAGCTCTAGACGGAGGCCATGATTTGATTAATGACCGGGGCGTGATGTGCCCAAGCACTGATACATGACAACCCCATGGAAAGAAGATCCATCAATGCAAATCCAGCCCCGTCGCCGTCGTTGAGAAAAAACTCTGACCCTGCCAAAAAGTCACACTGTCACCTGACTCTCGTCTCTCTTTTTCCCTTAATCCAACCATCCATCCAGCTCTCCGCCATCCATCCATCCATCTATCCATCCATCCATCCATCCATCTCTCCCTGTCCCAACAGCA
The DNA here is from genome assembly GCA_900302685.1 of Spondyliosoma cantharus. Taxonomy (NCBI): domain Eukaryota; kingdom Metazoa; phylum Chordata; class Actinopteri; order Spariformes; family Sparidae; genus Spondyliosoma; species Spondyliosoma cantharus. The sequence continues at coordinate 4,296 of OMLP01014447.1, forward strand.
TTTGCATTCTATTCTCGCATTAAGCCTCTCTCTTTATCCTTCGCGCACTTTCTCTCTCCTCAGCTGCCCCGTGTCACGCTATCTCATGTTTCTCTCAACTCTTTTAATACCTACTTTGCATCCAATACAAGCAGGAAGCTTCCAATGAGGAGGCGACGTGCGACAGGACAAGCTCCAAAGACTGTGTGTGTCCACACAAACACTTCGTCTTATTTGAATTGTTCTGCCAGAGAGGATGTTTCAGTCAAACCTCTAGTGTATAGAGGAACTGGGTTGGGAGGTGTAAGGAAGCAGCAGGTTAGGTAGGCTGATGCTTTGGGAATTAGGAGAGACCTTGGACCTGAAGATGATATTGCAGCTGTGAGACCGAGGGGTTGAGAAAGAGAAGGAGGCAGAGTACGGAAGACAAGAAAAAAGCTACCGTGTCCCAGCAGGGGAATACTTTTATGGATACGACTAGACATCGTGCGTTTGAAGACGTTTTTGGATTGAAGATGATATTTTTGCGCTTACTTCTTATTTCCAGGGCCAAAGAAAAAAGAAAAGAAAAAACTCTGTCTGCACGCCAATAGTTGTAATGTGTAATACAAACTTTGCTGATCACTGTGCTTGACAGAACCAAACTCAAGCAGCAAAAGCCCTGCAACAGTATTTGGATCATGGATCCTAATCAGCCATTGAAACCTCTGTTAGGGATTAACCGCTGTGGAAGGCTGGGTGAGGCAGGTTTTACTTCAGGGTTTCATAAACACACATATACCAACAAGAACGCACGCTCAAAATGGATTTGAACTTAATTACACAGCACAAAAAGTGCCACTTTTGTAAGCTGTAGTACAAAATTCTCTCACAGTGGAATATTTTTACTATAGACAGTAAACTCTCACACTTTCTTCAAATAAAAGATGATTGATTACAACAATATTGTGCTGAGATCGTTGTGATTCAAATATTTATAAGATGATGATGGCCTTGTGATTGAAAACACAGCTTTCTTGTCACTGCCTGCCTGATATTAGAGGTGGGTGTCAAACCTCAATACTGTGGCACCGATGTACAAATACCAACAAAACCAGAATGGCATTCAGTAGAGTGCATACAGATGCAAGACAAAGCAGACCCCTTAAATTCAATCAAGCCTAATTCAATATTTAATTTGTTGCCATATAGCAGCTGACAGAAAGACTACTCCCGAGAAAAACATGTTTAAATCTGGTAGATCTGGAACTACATCAAAATGCACTCAATATATAAATAAATAAAATTCATTTAAAAGAGTAATTTTACAACACGACGGCTTACGAACAAAAAGTTGCTGTCCCTTCATGCTACACAAGAAAATAAAAACTTTTCTTTTTTATTTTTTTTTTTTTATTTTTTTTTTTAGGGGGAGTGTTTGGCCAGCACAGTCTCAGGAGCATGAAGGAGATACCAGACCCTTTCACGAGGAGAGCTGGACAGGGCTGTAGAAGGGCATCAACCCAGCAGCAGGACCGGTATCTGCTCCTGTGTGAGAAGGAAGAGGAGGAGCACTGCCAGAGCCCTACAAGATGACCTCCAGCAGGCTACTTGTGCGCAAGTTTCTGACCGAACTCTCAGAAACTCTATGAGGGTGGCATGAGGGCCCCGACGTCCTCTAGTGGAACCTGTGCTAACAGCCCAGCAGCATGTAGCTCGACTGGCATTAACGAGGGAACATCGGAATCGGCAGGTCCTCCATCGGCGCCCCGTTTTCTTCACAGATGAGAGCAGGTTCACACCGAGCACTTACGACAGGTGTTAAAGAGTCTGGATACGGGTCACATTGGGTCACACAGACCTCTGTGTCATAGCAAACAGTACCCTAACTGCTGTTAGGTACCAGGATGAAATCCTAAGGGCCTGGGCCCTGGGTTCCTCATGGTGCAGGACAATGTCTGGTGTCATGTGGCTAGAGTCTGTAGGCAGTTCCTGGATCACAAAGGCAATGATGCCATTGACTGGCCCTCTTGTTCCCCTGACGCCGATCCAATTGAGAACCTATGGGATGTGATATATTTGTGCATCTGGTCCCACCACAGACTGTCCAGGAGCTGACTGATGGACTGATCCCGCAGAACACCATCTGCCGAGTCATCAGGAGAGTCTTTTGACCGTTGTTACGTAATTTTGTTCTTAACAAATTACGCATAGTACGCATCAGTAAAGATTTTCATCTTGAATCATTGTAGTATCACTATAATCATCACACCAACTGTCTCCGTAAATCTGACACTTTCAGTCATGCCAACTGCTTGTTAGGAGTAGGCCATATGACAACACATAATGGTCAATTCCATCTTGGTCTCAGTTCATGTCACGGATTTTCTTGAAAAAATGAATGTTAACATTTCTATTAAATTAATCTTCTAGCATCCTATAGCTGTAGTCCAAATACTTTTTAAGTTTGTTTCAGTTTGGCCAGGGCTAAATTGCAGCATTTTAGTTATTCTTTTTGCGTATTCTAAACCTGACCAATCGCTCATTTTCCACTGGATTGGGTTGAAATTTTTTTCGGAACATTTGCGAGACCCTTTGGAAACATGGTGACATTCATTAATTTAAAATTGTGCTGTATTAATGTAGTTCTATCACATCTAGAAGTTATTTGGTCCTGCAAAAAAGAATTGACTGCCACAGATCTTGTTAAATATAGCTTACCATTCATTCCTTGAAGTTTCCCAGACATGTTAGAGGAGGGAGGGATTAAAGCAGGGCAGAGGAGAAGAACGAGGAGTCCTGCAGACTGCAGGAGGAGAAAGCTGTTCTACCATCCCAATTCCCCCAAGTATCATTATTAAAACACTCACTTCCACAGGGGGAGGAAATAGAAGGAGAGAGAAAAAAACAGAAGGAAGGAAAAAGGGAGAGAGAGACAGAAGGGAGGGCTAAAAATGGTTGAACACAAAAGGGGAAGAAAAAAAGAAGAAAAAGGAGTGGGGATCCCCCACTGGACAGAGTAAAAACAAATTAAAAGAGCCCTTATAAAACACAGATGCTGCAAAGAAAATAAACTTCACAAGATTTACTGTTTTGCAAAGGAATCTGAAGACTTGTGGAAAAGACATCAGGCTTTTTTTTCTCCTCCTCCTTCCTTTTTTCTTTCCCTCTCAGGTAATGTTGCAGCAGAGACATCTATCTCCTCAGTTTTCCCTCCCCCCCTCTCTTCTTTCATTGTAGGACGATGCTGCTTGTCTGCTATTTTCAGTAGGAGTTAAGAGTCGAGGTCAGGCCGGCCTGTGTGAAAATGGCTTCCTGCCCGGTCCCCCGCTCCCAAACCGCAAGCTAACGGGGAGGTTTTTATTAACAGCCCTATTTGGGAACATTTTTTGAACATTTTGTGTTTTTATTGACGTTTCTCATGTCAGGCAGCTAAAGAAAACAGACGCTCTAAAAAAATTCCCAGGACATGATTTTTCTAATTTTGTCATAAAACTTGAGAGCATAGAAAAAGTGAGATTTTACAGTGAGTAACATGCTGTATATGGCATTCGAGTGGCGTGGCCGTTTGTGCTGTAATGAACAGGAAAAAGCAGCAGGCGGGAGGTAAAAAAAACAAAAAACTACAACAATACAGAAGCAGAACATGTCTACATGCAGAAATACACATGGTCACTTCTGACAAACAAGCAAAGATAATCATGAGAAAACAATTATGTGAAAGGAACGCACACAAACACGAAAACACACACGCTCTCGCACACAAACAGCACCCTGAAATCAGATCTACAAGTTTACAGCATGTCAGTATTTACAAGGCTTCATCAGACTGCACTGAGTCTGCAGCACGAAGAGCTGGGAGGGGGTCAAACAGCTCCACTGGATCAGATGACATCCACACTCCAACCACATGTGTGTGTACGAGTGTGTACAAGTGTGTGTGTGTGTGTGTGTGTGTGTGTGTGTGTGTGTGCGTGCGTGCGTGCGTGCGTGCGTGCGTGCTTGTGTGTGAAGCCATCATCTGATTTGGGTCAAGGAGCTGGTACCTCACAGTAAATAGGGATGGGTTATGGCCATGATTGGATGTTTGGGAAAGAGGGGAGGGTGGATCCCGGGTGGACTGTTTTTTTTTTAAAATCAACATTACTAAGTGGGAAATTGAACCTGTCGAATTTACAAAGTAACACTTAAAATGGACAAGATATGGAGTAATTGCCTAAAAGCACACTTGTTGTACTTTTAGGCAATTTGTTAATCAGTTCTTTGATTTGTTTGTTGTGAATTTGAATGAAGAAAGAAAAATATCCAAGACTTTTAGGAGAGGAACATATGAAGAAGTTCTCACACCATCTTGTACTTGGTTACACTATAAAAACATAATCATTTGTATAACTTATTTTTGTAGCCAAAACTCAACATTTTGCCAAATATGAAGACTAAAACAATACATTTTGGGTTCAAATCATTCCATCTTTATGTCAGCTAACACTGAGAAGATAAATGATCATTTCCCATTTTTATTTTTTTCAAAGAAGCTTATAACCCGCACACCTGAGGCAAAGAAAAGGCTAAGATGCCGTGAGCAGAGATGTATGGTTTAATATTCAATAACTACAATAAGATTTAAAATCCGTAGACTTATCCTCCTCGCAGAACTGTTTGCTGCGCTTGTTCTTCTTCTCCTTTTTTTCTTTGTGTTTTTGGCAGATTGCAAACCAGCTTTAAAGCTGCATACCGCCACCTACTGTATCAGAGTGTGTAGATGCCATGCTTGTTGAGATCACGAAAGCAACTTGGTTTCGTGTTATCATCCATATTTATCAGCTATTATTTCACGATACAATAAATAGCCGATAACATATATAACATACATATTGTGCATCTCTTGTTTAATAACATTGTAGACTGTAGGATATAGGATTAGACTGATACCAGACTGATCATTTCTGAAAAAAATAAAATGAATTTGAGTTGATTTTCAGAACACATTGTGTTTTGAATGCCAATGGTGCTTTTCTTTTTTCAAGATATTAATATTGGGCAAGGATGAACAAATCTAAATCAGCTAAGGACACTTAAAACTAAGCACAAAAGCACTTTAAGCAATTTATATATTTTAGTTCGAGTTGGACCGCAAGGAGAACAGCAACCATCATCAAGAAAAAAAAATATGGAGTAGAATTTCATCATAATTTTCTTCAACAGCAACACAACAATAAAAATGAACCTCATATTTTGTGTGCAAAATATTTGAACCAATACAGACAATGTTGGTATTTTTAACGTTTTAATTCTCAATCAAAAATAACTGAAGGTCCGAAGTAAAGGAAACAATAAGAGCACAGATAATGGCAAGTCTTAGCTGCCGTCACGGCTCTCCTGCACTGTCTTAATGAGAAGCTGAATGAAAATCAGGATCAGGCCAAACATTTAACATTTCCTCCATGATCATAATTTTATAAAAGTGACTAATGGTGATTGTCCTGCAGTCAATGCACAGTTCATACCACTCTTTTTATAGGTATTCTATCAAAACAGTCCATCTTCTTTCATCTGCATTAATCATATAACATTCCAAGCCCTCTCATGCTCCACACTACATTAAAACGAACACACACACACACACACACACAGAAACAGAGAGAGAGAGAGAGAGAGAGAGAGAGAGAGGGGGAGAGAGAGAGCAAGCTCTGATTTGGTTTTGTTATTTAAAAACGAGCCTGATCTAATGCTGATTGACTGACATTACAGTTCTGTTGGGCAGTGACAGAAGCTCTGCTTGAATAGCAGGTAACAACTGCAGGGCCCTTTTGATCCGAATTTAGTCGACAGAGTTTTGACAGCATTTGAGTCTGAATAAACTCTGTGTCAAAAACACTTAGACATGATACAAGTAAGCAGGTAACTGACGAGTAAGGAAGGACAAGGTTTCACCTCAGAATCCTAAAAGGTGGCAAGTCATTTTCAAAAATCACAAGTGGAAATTATTTTTTTGAAAGCATTCAGTAAGAAAATGTGTCTTTGAACTATTTAATTTGACAAATATGTTTTCAGTTGTTTTCAAATAAGATAATCAGATGTTTATGATGTGTGTCTTCATGTTGCTGTGACACAGTATTGCATAGACATACTGGTGACTCAGCTCCCACTGCCTTATAAATAATAATTCTCATTATATCACATAATATAATAATTAATTCTGAAGAGAGACATTCCAGTCAAGTGTGTCCTACATTATATACTGTACATCCACAATAGATCAGCAGGTGTACAGTATAAAACAGGAGAATATTTGGACTTTATACTTTATATTGGAACAAATTAGGTTACACAACCCCACACTGGAGTAAAACAAACATTTTCAAGGCGTAATCTTCAAGAACACACAAACTAAAAAGAAGACATTTATAAAGAAGATGGACACACTGCAGCAGAACAAAGGCTGAATGCAAAGCCTATTGATTCTGTGACAATGGAAGGCTTTGGCTTTACACAGTGTGCACTTTTCACATTGTAGGAAATAAGCTGGAAGCCACAAGTGCTGCCCGTGTGTAATGGCAAGCCAGCTTTATTTCTTTATCTCTACCTTCCAATTTTGCAAATCAAATAATGATGAGTGCAGCGGCGAGCACCCGGTGATAAGAGGGTTTAGTGGTTGTGGAGATTGAGTTATTAGGGTACGCATAAAAAAGGACAGAGGTCTCTGGCGGAGCCCGAGTGCCGGCCAAGATACATATTCCTCACACTGTGTATTTTTGGTTGCTTTAAAAGCCCTAAAAGTACAGGGGAAGGCTAATTTTCAGGGTAAACAGCTTGTTCGATTGCAGTGTGGTTTTGCACTGAGCTCTCCGTTTATTGACTCAAGCCGAGCTGGGCTCTGGCTCCTCTGCCGACCACAGGGAGAAGCCTGCCGCCGGAGCCTGCAACAAATACAAGCCGCTAACACTAGCTTACCTTTGATGGCACACAACTGTTAAATCAAATGTACTGAGTAATGTACAAAGCCTAATCCTCTTGACTATATGACAGGTTGAGGGAAAAATGCTTTTAAAAGAACATCTGCTCCTACATGAAAGCTATTTGTCATGTCCTATTCCCCGCTTTCCTTGTAATTTGCAGGGTAAATTATTAGGATATATTTACAGTAGGATTTGAATGTGATGCTGGTTTCTGTGTGTCAAATGAAATACATGAATTATGACAACAAACTGCCTACAGAAAATAAAATCTTCATTTTCACAGTTAAGCATAACAACTTGATGAAAAAAAGGTCTCCATCATCTTCTAAAGACAATAATGACAGAAGGAAAGAAAATGCCTAGAAGACAAAGATTGCAGCTGAGAGGTCTCTACATTCAACAAAAAAGTGTTCTGACTGCCTCTTTAAAAAAAAAAAAAAGGAAAAAAAAAAAAAAAAAAA
>OMLP01014451.1:0-12641 GCA_900302685.1 Spondyliosoma cantharus
GGAGTATCAGGCAGAAGTGGCAGCTCATTTCTATAATAGTTATGAGATAGTTTCACACCACATGTTTGTCACTTTCTTCACTGATAAACACATTAGTAATTTAGCAAGTGTTTCTCCCAGCAACAGCCCGAAGCAGGCGTTGAGACCGTACTGTATAACCCAGGCATATGACAGTGCTGAACCTCCGTGCCCCTGCCATCACCCGCTCCCTCAGGCCCTCAGCGGAATAACACTTGATCCATAGCTCTCGAGTCTCTGTCCACGCCTCCCTTTTATGGCCCGTGGGCACGTGAAGACCCCGAAGCCAGCCGTGCTTATCTGACCCTAACCTTGGCGTATGGTGACCTTGACCTGCACCTCACCCCTTCCTCATCCTCAGGGCTACATCTGTTCCTTTCCCTAGGACACCCAAGTAGTTAGTGATATTGAAACATCACCTTGGGGCTCCATTTGTTTCCTCTGGAGAGGTCAGCGAGGGGTTTGTCATTAGGACTGAACTTGATCCTCCGCTTCCCCATAAATTGGTCCATCCATGCAAGGAGCGTGCGCACTGTAAATAATGAGCGCGTAATGCTGAACATGAAACAGAATCTCAAAAGCTGACACTCTATACTTTTCCTTTTTTTTTTATATATATATATGTCGTATAGATCCATTTGTTCCCGGTCAAATGTGTCCTAAAAAAAGTAGAGAAAACTACAAAAACCATGTGTAGAGCAGGGATGTTGTAGCTTGTTTCTTCTTGAAGCCGGCACTTGATCTCTTCCAACACTTGAATGGCGATTTTGAATAGTTCAACCTGCCAAAAGAAAGAAAACCAAACACATGTACAATTTGAAAGTGAGCTCAAATGAAATAAAGCATACATCGTGTCAGCCTCGCAATTGTGTTTTTGGTGCTGTCATTTTAACACCGTGCTCTGTCCCAGGATGATATCTTGATTGTGATGCCCTTTGTTATTTTTGCTTAGCAGTTCTGTGAATTGGCTGACCTTTTTTGCGATTCTTCCCTTTTATTCTCTCCAGCAGAATCAAGCGTCCTTGCCCACACAGTATATAGCGTGGAAAGACAGTTGATATTAATATTAATGAACATACACCGACAATGTCAGGTTTTAATGGATAATAAATTAAAGGATTCTCATTGATAGTTAACTCTGTGTGGGCAATAAACATCACCCCGAGGCAGGATTGCCATCTTTGTAAGCAACGTGTTTTAATAAATCATAAGACGGATTGAAAATGGTTTTATTCTTTCCTGTCATGCAGATCAAATTCGTGCCAGACACCACAGAGGAAAAGACGTGTTTGGGAAAGAAAGAAAGAAGGCCTTGTAGCGGTATCGTGTTCGCTAAGTACGCGAAAATGTATTTGCCATCTCTATCAGTCTCATGGTATCATATCACGCAGGAGTCAAGGGGGAAGGCTAAAGGTTACAACTCTGAAACATGGCATTGATCCTAACACCTGACAGCATCCCTCTCTCTGTTTCTCAGGCTTTCTTTTTTTTTTTTGTCCTTTGTAGCTGTTACACGCGTCATTTGCTGCTCTTGTTGTTTTTTTCCTTTCATTGTGATATAAAAGAAAACCAAGACGAAATAACAATAACAACATAACTATAGATGTATTTTATATCCGTGGTGTTATCAAAGACAGCAGTTGAGGACAAATTATTCTCTTTTTCTTATTCTGTCTGTTTCATCGGCCCAGACGCGAGGCTGAAACCAAAGGTGTTGTTGAGCCCGGTGTGCTCTGCATATCATAAATCAGACCTAACTGACATTTTTTTAAAGAGAATGAATATCCACCCACTCTCTGTGGAAGGGCCATGGTATTTGTATGGTCAATGTGACCTTTCTCCATACCCTCTCAGATTAGGTGTACGACACAGAAAATTGCGCTCCTGCTGCAGTCCATAAATCATACCGGGCCATTTTTTCCTTTAAAGAGGTATGTAAATACCAGTGTACTAGCTAGGTAAACAACACTAACCCTGATACAAATGGCTTGAAAATTGAAGAAAAGCACCTTATTTTTCAGCTGAAATTGCTTTTGAAACCCAGTTCTGGCACATGGGATGAAGGAGCCATGAAATGATTTGTGCTGGGGGAATAGAAATGGGTTGATGATAACCACACTCGACACAGTTCCTGTGTTGGGGAGTTCTAGCAATGATCAAAGATATCATTGTTGCACATTATTTCCCCCCATGCAGACCCCAAATGCATCTGTATCTGAAGTGACATCCACCCCCATGCACTCAGAGTATATTTCGTTTTAGGGGACAAAGGCCCTCCACCACAGTACAGCGAGGGCCGAGCTTAACCAGTCAATGCTGCTGCTGCAGAGAACTGGTTCAAACATAGTGACGACATTCAGTGTGATTTCTCTGCAGTATGTGAGCAGTGAGACTTTAGAATGAAGTGCATTTTTGCACCATCAATGATGGAATGCAACTAAGTATATTTACTCATGTACTTTATGTAAGAACAGCTTTGAGGCACCTTTAATGTACTTGAGTATTTCCATTTTCTGCTTCTGTAAACTTCACACAATTATGGCTAGGCAGTTACGGATGGTTGTAAATGGTGATACAGGGCTATTGAGTTTGATATTCTACCAAGCTTGAAGTGGATTGTTGGGCCTTAGCGGAGGTATGCGCTCTCCCAGTGCCATTGTAGTTTTATCTGCAATTGGATTAATTGGATTGTGATGATCAGAAAAATATTGAATACTGAATCCGATAATCAGGCAGGCTTGTAATTGGTTGTCATAGTAATACACGTTTACATACGTGTATTTACTTTATTTATATTTTAATACTGGAGTGCGTTGGATGCCAGGAGATTACTTCTGAGACTTGGCTACATTTAATATCAAGATACTTTAAGACTTTTATTCAATTACTTTATGAATGGGTGACCTTGACTTTGACCAAAGTAATATTTTAACATGATATCTTTACTTTTTACTCAACTGTGACTTTTGTGTACTTTTTTTGCAACACGGCACAAGATAGCATGATGCACAAAACCAGGCGAGATCTTGTTTCCAAATAAAATAGAAGCCAACTAACTGAAGTGTTCCACCTCTGGGAAGAAATTAGAATGTTTTAATTATTGTCCCTGTCAGAGTAACTGGATACAGTTTTGTTCGAAGAGGCCTCACTGTAATCTACAACAACAAACTCACAGACCAGTAGAGTAGACCAATAAACATATAGTATACAACTGAAACTATTTGTGTCTCAGGTTTATTTGTAGCATCGCTGTGCGTTAGAAATGGAACGGGAGAATAATGGGTCCCACTTGTCGTAGAGTTTATTCACTAGATTTTGCAGCAAATGTGGAGCCTCCTGCTCCTCAGTCTGTCCACTCACAGTCCTTCTCCATGTGGAGCTCGACTTTTCTTATTATCAAATGCAGACAAAAGGGTATTCGTCTGGTCAGCATGTTCACCAGGCATAATTAGCCAGTCTGCATCTTTGGCCGCACTGTGACTGCCTTTAAAGCCAAAAACATGGTCAGTGCAGGATGCGGTGTTCTAGAATAGTGACCATTTATTATCCTAAGTATCCTTCCATGGCCCTTTTTGGCAACTCATCAACACCTGCAATCCTGCACAGTGAGTCTCAAGGAGAGCTGCAGGGCACAACCCATGACAGCCAGAGGGACAGCTAATTCCCAACATCTGGTACAAGCCGGTGCTGTCCGTAGTTAACGCCATGATCGTAGTATCGCTGTGGTGGACGCTGCTTGGCAGCTTGTGGCATCAGACTGTTGAAGAATCACCCCCATCGTGTTCTAAGCAGAATGGGCGGAGAGCAAACTGTTTCATTTCAGCACGGTGGACCATTGATGCCTGCAGTAGATCCCCTGTTATCTAATCAAACAGCACTGGTCAGTTATGATGCCAACTCCTAAATCCACAGCCGTCTGTAAAGCCGTGGGGGGAGATTAACCGCTACAGCGCCAATGTCCTACATTCAAAGACTTCCTCTTAAGATCTCTTTTCCTGGAAAGTACAGTTATCCATACAAGCAAACACAGACAGACATACACAGACATACAGCCTAAAGTAAGAGTCCTTCATGCTGTAATGGGGCTATCACAAAGACCACACAGCTTGCATTTTGGAAGAAGACTTGATGCTTTTCTAAACCCTCTTTGTCTGAGACCACTAGAATATCTCAAAGAGGCTTGAGTCTCTGCCATCGTCGCACATTGTGAGAACGTGTTGTTTTGCCATGTAGGTGCTGCCTCGTGTCTAAGATCCCACATAAGTAGAAGAGAATGGGAACTCACAAAGAAATGTGGCCCGAGACATTTATCCCTTTCTGTCTTACAGTCTGCTGGAGTCCTAATAAGAGCGAGCCTTCCAGAGTTACCCCGTTACGTCGCCGCACTTCATTATAACCCAAGAAGCAGAAGCTCTCACACAGCAACCAAAGAGCTCTGGGCACTTTTTTTAATATTTATATCACAGTCTGGTGTGGCAGTAATGATATTAGGGAGCTGACGAAATTCTCTACCCAGCTGGACATGTTAATTGAGAAGGCACGATATAAAGGCAAAGTTCACATTTGTGCAGATGGTGGGACAATGCAAGATGGCAGACCTAGGTCAGTGTCATTTCCAAGCTATACCTTAATGGCAGCATTTTTTTTTTCCCTCCCTCTCCTTTTTTTCCTCAAGTTTGACACATACTAGTCCCCGAGGTCCGTAGCAGTCTTTGGGGCTGGTCCCTGTACCTTAGTGCCCTTGACGTGAGGACTATATTTTATAGTTGACATAATCACACAATTCTCTTTCCCACCTCCACTTTCAGGGTTAGTGAGTGCGTTTGTGTGGCAGGAATATGTGATTGTGTGAATTCTTTGGCCACGGAGGAGAAATTGTATTCTAGAAAATAAATTGTAATCATTTAAATCATAGAAAAAAACTGTTTTGAATGTAGAAATTATATTTCAAAGTCGCGATCTTACCTTGATATTAATGAGCTTTTGAGGGTTAATTACATGAATGCATGCGCTGTTAAAATGAGCCCGCTCATTTGTTATCAACAACTGGTACCTGCTGTAGGTTACCACGCGGGAAATGTTTGCCCTGGAGAGCTGTACCTGAACGTTATGGTGCATTGTACAAATATCACATGAAACAGGACATCATTTCACGGAGCAGACTGCCGCCGGCCCAGAGTGTATCTCGCGCAAAATACTTGTCCCCTCACTCGGGGACCTGTCTTTATAAATTATATGTTGCATTATGTGCCGACAATGTGGCCATAAATCAATAGCATTTGTATGAATTCAAATAATAATGTTGGGTTTGAAATAGATTAACAAGGCTAATTCAATTATAAAGTTGTACTAGCCAGTGTAAACAGTAAAATGATCAGGCTGCATGCAGCCGTCAGTGAAAGTCACACTGCCGGGAAGCCTAACAGATGGGTGTATCCTTAGCGAGATGGATACTGTCGCAGCACACATCTACATCAAATTAGAGTACCCAGAGTGAGTCCTCCCCCCACTCTGACCATACACCGGAAAGCAGGTGTCTGCTTAATAATTTGGTCAAAGATCAGTGAGTTAAAGGTTGAGGCCAGGGGCAGAGAGGACCGGGGTCATCCTGGTGGTAGGGAGGTGGTGAGACATGATCTCCTCAAGTCTGGAACAGCCAAACCCCAAGGTCATCCATTAGTGCTCTGGCCCATTGGTGCTGGAAGACCCACAATAAATTTACTGTGCACCCTTAACCCTTTTAATACTCACCATGACCCAGATGAGGAGATCAGCTCCCTTAGGGAGGGGCACATTACATTATTAGCACTGTGCATCCATTGACAGCTATTATATTCTAACAGTGTATTACGGGTGACTTCATACTGTAAATACTTCAACACCAATCCCAGACAATAATGTGCATTACTGTACAATGGTTCTTTTTTTTTTTTTTTTTAAACAATTTTGTTTAGTTTTTAGTTCAGTGTGTTCTGATCAGTAAAATTGCCCGAACAAGCCTGCTTAATAATCCTGTGAGAGAGATTGGATCTTTAATTTAAATTACTGCAAGATATTTTAATATCTACGATCCGTCCCCTGGCCATCTGTGATCAGTTTCAAACGCGCAGATGATAGTGTCAGTGTCTGGCCAAATTTTAAAAGAACATCTGAGTTATGACTGATCATTATCTGCTCTTTCAAACAATGAACGACTTATCTACCTTTAATTCAATGCATATTTCCATTCCTACAAGAAAAGGTGAGGCTGCAAGGAAGAAGGAGAGGGAAATGTCAACAGTGTCAACCACTCCCTTTAAATAGGACTCTCCTATGATCCCCTGCTACCATGCTCGGTCAAACCTTTCCAGGTGTCAAGACTGGGCGTCAGAAAAAGAAATTAAAATGACATAGTGTTGACAGGAAGAAAAGACATTCCAGTTTTCACCCCTCTCAGGACAATGAGGGAGCCATCACCTCGGTGCAGACACAGGCACTAATGAATCAAGCAACACCTTAACTTCTGCAGTGCAGGGGACTTTTGGCCGGGGGCACCCATATAGTGTCATTGATAATGGGATCCTGTATTGGACCGCTGTTGATTTGATGTCTACCGCAACCTCTCCCATGGCCTGCCATTTTGACACAGCTTAATTTTGCCCCTTGCCCATGAAGACATCCTGTTAGAAGGTGTCGCACAAGTGTTAGGTCTTCATCTTCCCCAGTTATCTCTCCCCTCTCGGAGCCTGAAAGACCAAGCAGTGTTTTATTAAGCAAAGACAGCTCAGTTAAATGTATTTTACCCACAAGGTAAACGTGCAATCACGCAGGTGTAGGAGGCAGCAGTGTGTTGAGGCCAGGTTCTTTGAGTTGACTGTATGGAATACATATGGATGGAAAGTGTTCTGGAATATTTTAGTTACATAAAGTACTTATACTTTAGAGAAATTTCACTAAAGATTACTTGTGTAAAATGAGCATTGATAAAATCAGGGCAGTTAGAATTTACTCTGAGTAGAAGCCTTAAATAAAGCTGATAATTTTAAATGATAGCAAATTCAACACCTTTTGGGCTGAAACATTAAAGATCAACACAAACACTTGTGGATCAACATCACACCACCAGGCCGTTGTGTGTAAACCAACGACAAAGGTGATCTCTATTAAAACACCTAATATAATAATAATTCTACTAATTCAGAACTAACGATCAAGAAAATACAGAAAACATGCTTGACTAAAAATAAAGGGGCATTTAACTTTGCAAATTAAATTAGTGAGTTTCGTTGTACTCACCTGCGCTCTGAGCTTTGAGTCCTCACAATCTGCCCCAAGGTTTAACTTTTCATTCAACAGCTTTCAAACATTTTGAGCTGAATGAGCTGATACATCTCCGTATAAACGTACCTACCTACCTAAATAAACGTAGAAGTCACTGCTGAAAGATCCACTGTGAGCAGTTCAGCATTCAGCCCGACCCAGAAATACAGAAAACGCTACCAGATAATACCTGTCAGTAATTCAACCTTGTTCAATTTGCGTCATGTAATTTCTTTTTTCAATGTACGCCCAGATACAATCATGCTAACCATGACCATAACCAATAATGGTGTAACCTTTAATTAAATAGCAACCATGACACTTGGTCAATAAATATTTGTTCCCATTAAACATGTCTGTTGTCCGGAGTGTCACTTCCGCAGACATTGACCTCTCTGGTATCCTCCACAGTCGTATCTGCTGCAGCCACTGATTGAACACATTTCTTTTGTTCCATTCACACAAGTTTTGCTGTTTTTGCTTCTTTTTTTTCATATGTCTTAATGACTGTGACTTAAAATGTAAAGAAAGCCACCCAACCTTTATTGACTTACAGAAACAAGGCTCAATGTAATTGGTTACTTCCCTACTGCCCTTGGAAAACAAGTATAACAATAAGTAAACTCGTACACTGTGTACAGTTTTTGGGTCAAGATCTTGTATGTTTTTGGTAAAATATTCCTTTAATCCTCAACTTCTGAGCTGAAAAGTTATGAGGTATTTAAAATGCTCTCAAACGTAGGATTTTTTAAAATGATATTGGACCGTTTTTCAGCTCTGTCTTCTCACTTGTGATCGCCATATATGACGCTAACTAGTTTAACCTGTAAGCTAATTATGTGAGCTAACCTGATTAGCACTGTCGTACTTACTTTAAGAGTCAACAACTGGCACACTGCCAAAGCTTTGTGGGAGGAACTTTTTCATATATTGATGTTCTGCATGTTCCAAGATGTAGATAATTACACTGTTTTACACTAATAGTGCTGTAATTATTTGGCGGATACCAAACCAAAAATACCAAATATATCATTACATGTCTTGTTTTAAAATGTTGTTGTGGAATGTTTTGCTTATAATACAGATTTTGTCTTGGCAGGCCACAAAATAAATAATCCTCAGTAAGCGGTAATGATGGTATTGAGTAAAAATGGCTCAAGAAATAGTGGATTTAGTTAATTCACTTTCTCTTAGACAAAGTGAATATAAATACTGTGCATGAGCGACATTATACGAAACGAGAGAACTGTCTTTAGACAAAAAAAAAGGTCTTAATGACTCTCCCCCTCAGTGGATATTCTGTATGTTATCCTTACATGTCTCCGCTCTCCTGTCTTGAGCTGTCGTTCGTTTCCCCCAACAGACACACACCACGCACCCCCAATATCCCCCCGCGTGCGAGGCTGGTGGCTCCATTGTGTGACCTGTTCTCACACTGTTCCATCTCCACATCACGCAGCCAGCCTTTCACAGCAGCAATTCAGCAGCAACAATCACACACTCACGCCTCAAAAAAAGGACCTCTTGCTCCCTTTGCCAACCAATTAAGAGCCATCTGGGCTTGGATGCAGTAAGAAAGCTATTACAAAATCATTTTCATATTTTCATGATATGTTTTTTTTTTTTATGTGAAGACCCAAAATGTTTTTTTTTTTTAAAACCAGATCTCTGTTTCCATGATATGTCTTCACTTCCTTGAAAATAAATCTTAAACAGGGATTGTGCGATTATCAATATTTTGTTCATTTGCGTGGAGCCAGTGGAGGGCACGGCGCAGTTTAAAAACACGACAGAGCCAGCCATTGCTTTTGATGCTGCCATGCAAGTGTGTGATTCTCGATGAACTTCAGGTCACAGATTCCCAGTGGCTGCGTAGGGCAGGGAATGGAGAGCAGCAGGGTTCAAACCTTGGGTCACTGGAGCTTCAGAAGTGACCAGCCAGCATTGTCCCAGGAGGGATGGTGGTGACGGATTCACTGGTGTTTCCTCATGGTCCACTGAACCCTACAGCAAAGACTCTAACTTAGAGCCTGCAGAAAGAGGGAGCACTCCTCTCATCTCCAGTTCACAGAACTCCTAAAGCGGGGCCGTCTGGATGGGCTCCAGGATGCCTCGAGATACACGAGATCCAGCCGCAACCTCACGGTGGCACTGCCAAACCTCATTTCATCCTTTCCCTCCACATATAATCTGGAGTACACATTAGGCCTCTGACATGCACCGCAATGGTTCATTTCCCCATTGTAGGGAAGTGTTGAACCACTGTGTTGTCAAGTAGGCTTTATAAGGCGCAAAGATATGAATAGAAACTCCACCCTGTCTTTTTTTTCTCTCCAATCTAACTAAGTTAAAAGGCTTACTTACCCCTAATCAAAATGGCAAGCCCACTGGCATGGTATGTCCCAGCTGTGGCCCTGGCGCAGCATTTCCCTTCTCCCCGTACATTGTTCTGGGCAGCACATCCAAGAGCTCTCGCTGTGTTATGTACTTAACTGAGGTCAGAGTTGTCATTATCTGGGTCTTGTTGGCACTAAGGCCTCCTCTGATGATAGGACTCCCTTTCAGACCTGCAGCTTTTAGCACTCCCTAAGAGCTAACCTCTGTGAATACCAGGCAATCGACCACCTGCAAATGTAGCCCAGGGCTGGGACTGTGTTTAAAGGAGTATGCTTTATGACATTCTGTCACATGTGTGCGGTTTGCCCTAACCTGGTGTAAGTTGCTCTGAGATTTGCCTCAGATCTTTTTTTTCTTTTCGGTTGTGGGGATTAGTAAGGTTGATATGTACAGACAAGAGACTTATGTTGAGTTGTTTTTTGAAGCGGAGCGTAATGAGCGGATATCCGAGCTACTGTTGTCCCAAAAAACAAGTCGAAATCCAGTCCCTGGATTCCACTAAAATTGGAGGTGTGTTTCTTTCTGTCTTGTTTTTCTATCATATCAACATTTTAAAGCTTTCACAACATCGGTACATATTGGAGAATTGATCCTTAGAAGTGTTTTGGCATGGATCGGGGGGAGAAAAAAAAAAACACAACAGGAGATGGGTGTTTGTGGAGGCTTGGCTTTATTTCTTGATCTAAGCGCTGTCGTCTCCATTCTAGCAACACTTCCTCATTCATGTCAGCCCCATGGTGTTGCTCTGTTAGGAATAATTTTTTCTCAGAATATGCTGCATTTTGAAAAGATACATCTCCCCCGCGCCTCTTATTTTCCTCTCATTCTCTTGCTGTCCCTCTCTGTTTCTCCCTGCGTCTTACAAACGCACACAAACACACACACTGCAACATGCACACAACCAGACATGCACAGCCCCTCTTAAAACCGGTTCTCCCCCCTATAGCAATTTTGTCAGAAGTTGACAATGTCTTGATTTAGTTGTCTGGCTGTTCCGGCCAGTTTTCCCTGCTGCGCTAATGTGAACAGGACATCCTGCTGGGCACCAAAGAATACCACTTCACGGCAGCCGCATAGCTGGCAGCTTTTATTTATGGCGCTACCGAAATGAATGGGTATTAGTGTCCAAACATTTCACCATGCTCCTGCAGCCACACACAAAAGCCACTGATTTCCAGCAAATCTGCACTTATTTTATTCAAGAAGACTAAAGCTAGGGGAGAGAGACGGACAGACAGAGAGAGAGAGGGAGAGAGAGAAAACATTTATAATGACTTAAAAGACCTCGATAGAAGAATGGGAATTGCGTTTGAAAAGGATTTACCAGACAGAAATCGAAAAGGAAAAAAAAATGGCCCCTCCATTTCACTGCAGAGTCGAAAATGGAAAATATCCATATCCCTAAAATGACTCAACAGAAGTGCTTAAATTCACAACAACAACAACAACAAAAAAAACTGCACATCCTCCAAAATCACCCAGTTGTCTGTTTTGTAGTACAAAATGTTGCGTTTCCAGGAGGGGAAAAAAGTATTTCTATCATCGCTAAAATTGTCAGTTGAAAGTGTCTGCACAAATCACTCTTGGTACCATTTTGCAATCCAGTCTGCCTACTGTCTTGTTAACCTATGAATTTTAAGTGGACGGCTCCCATTAGATTGCAGTAGCGCTGCTGACTCCTCTTGGCTTTTCTGTAGGGAGCAGGCTGAGGCAGAGTGCTCTCCTGGCCCGGCGCTGCACTTTGCCTGGTCTCTGTGTCCAGGACCTCATCAGCACATAGTCCGCCTGTCCTCGTGTCCCTGCCACTCACCTCGCTGCTCTTCATCTGTCATTCCTGCCCTTCTGCAAACACACTCCACTGACATTTTGAAAAACTCTGGCATTCACCCTCAATATGGATTTTTGTTGATTATAGTTTTCTGTCTGTGAAGATTGCACGTATTATTGACTTTGCAATCCCATGACTATTTGCACAGCTCTTTTCCTCCCCTCTGCATCTCGCTGAAGTCCAGCAATAATATTCACTCTGGTTTCTCATAACCTCTTTTCATTATCCTTTCTTTTTTTCATATTTTTCTCTTTTTTTTTCAGTTTTCTCCATATATTGTACTAATCCCCTCTGGCCGCGACCCTTTCTTTATGCCACCAGAGATCAGAGTTTCTGCAAAGCTTCGGTCACTGATGTCATTAAGATTGGGATCTGATACACTAGATGTCCATTGGTTAAATGCCCCTGGCCTGAACTCCCTATTGTCCCCTAATTCCAAGCGGCAGCTCTGTTTCACTTGCTGCATAATAGCCCATAGGTTAAAGTTCTGCTGCTTTTGCTTTGAATTTACATCTTTCACAGGCTCCAGTCTCTTGTTCTGAGCTGGCGTTTTCTTTTTCCCCCCCTTTCATTTCTAGCGACCCTCATTGCCTGCAGGCAGCGCGGCTGTTTGTGCTGTAGCTTTCCTGACAATCTCCCACATACAGGCATCTTTCGGAGGGTCAGAGGAGAGCAACTTGACTTAACAGGTCAACGTAAGTGGGCTACGCCCTTCTCCAGAGGGGAAGCCATGGAGCCCTCCATTAGGAACTGACCTCCGCGTTGCACTGGTCTGGCCCCAGCCAGGGTATCACATGGCTCTGCCTGAGACAGTCTGCTCATTAAAGCCTGCTGCCCATAGCAGGATTAGGCCTTTTCATGGTTTATCCTCTACTCTGACAACTGACAATGGGCGAGGATAGCTGCTTCAAATGGAGTGTGCATATGAATCATGGTATTATAATTGCTCTTTCATGATGAGAATATTGGAAAATCTATCCACATGCACAATGCAAAGAATTAATTGGGGTCTGTTTTCAAGGGCACATTGCTACACTATATGAGCCCGAGAAAATGGGAAGGGTGGTAATGAGGCATTTCCAATACAGCACAGCACCTG
>OMLP01014451.1:19824-45721 GCA_900302685.1 Spondyliosoma cantharus
CGCCCCCTTTTTTTTTTTTTTTTTTTTTTTTTTTTGTCCCTCTTACTTTCCCCAGCTGTCACTCTCTGCGGTATGTGGCGAGCTGATTGAAATCAGCACTGTGTCAGGGCCGTCATATCTCAGAGAGACATAAAACATGCAGAAACATCAATAAGCAACAGGCCGCTGACAGCTCTCAGGCGCCGAGGAGAGATGAGGGGAAGGTTAGGACTCTGGGGGGATGCTGTGCAGTTGAAGTGTCTTCTTCAGGCTTCAGTGAGACCCGGGGAAGACAAGATAAAGTCTATCAGGTTATCGCCTAGTTCAAGTTGCTTCTCGGACAGCAAGGCCACTGGGACGTCGGATGTCAGAAGATCTGTTCCTGTGTGTACATACGAGCTTGTGTGTGTTCGTGCAGGTGTACAGTATTTGGGAGGGGGAAAGAGCCGAGGCAGACGTTGCACCTGCTTCTAGCTCCAAAACCGAGGTTGATTTTGAATTGATTGAAGAGAGAATAATTGTGTCGCACACTGAATTAAATGTACCTGGAATTCTCAAGCTGTCGAATACGTATTTTTGAGTTATATATCGCTATTGTATTTTATAGAATACCTAAAAAATATAATTTTTTTTTCCCGCATCGCAAATGAGCCTTTTTTTCTGTCATGTCTGCTTGTAAAAATGAGATTGATAACGCTCTAGTTTAGACCCAGTTGTGAGGGCCAAGAGATGCTCTGGGATTTTTCCAGTGTGCATTTAATTCACTAATGGGAGGTAAAGGTGATAGTCTGTTAGATCACAGCCTGACACTAACTCTCACCACTGCTAATTAGGCAAGTTTTTTAGCCCAGAAAAAAACTGCTGAATCTCCAGTTTCTCGCACCTGATAATGGTCATCACGGGTGCCCCTAACCTACCTGTGTGGAATTATGATAGGGGAATAAATTATCAGCCCTAAAGCATCCTGACTTTTGACGAGGTAAATTCAACAGTAATTAGCATGACACAGGCGCGAATGAAGGAAGCGGAGTTTTGGCTGAAGTTGGAAGTTTTTCCCTCCCTAAAAGTTGAAGCCTATTATTTTTTTTTGTGTGTGTTGACGGGTTAACGTTGTGGACAGGCGCCCATCTGCATATCAAATGTGACTCCCATTATTTTTTTATGTTTCTCCCTGCTAACAGCGCCTCCCAGCACTCCTCCATGTTCTCCTCCATCTGCCTCCTGTCCATTGATCAGCCTTCCAGGGCATCAGTCTGTTTAACATCTGCTACAAGTTCCAGCAGCTCAGGTAACTATCTCGCTGCTCTCCACCGCCTATTGATCTTCATGTCCACCTGCAGGAACATCTGTTTCGGCATGTCGTTTGTCAACGCAAACCAGCTACCTTGTTGGGCTCCACGTCTCGTCCACTTTCACTCACTCTCACAAAGAGGCTTCGCTCCTTGTTGGCATGCTGTTTGCATTGTTCTAATAATGAAGAGTAAATTAAGTCACTCATAGCAAATAGTGGGTGAAGCGCTTGTATAATATATATGTGCAATTTTCTCGTGCAGCGCCATCTAAATATTACTTAAGATTTAATTTAAAAACGTAATTTCTTTCATTGCAAATTTTGTTTTCTTTTTCCTTTTTTTAAGAAAAAATCAGACTGTTCATTTGCAGCCCCAAACCTCTGAAGTTTAATAATTGCATTCAAAGCATTTACCAATTATTTATACAGCACTCTGGATTAAATGTGTTATTTTGCCTTATAAATCTGAACAATTGCAAATTGTTATATTTGCAGAAAATTAGATTTAAACGAAATGGTATGTGCAAAGCGACCCGCATAACAAAATCTATTATTTAAATAAAATAAATAATTTCTATCCTTCACAACAAGTAAAATGTGCTGTAAAATCTATATTAAAATCAGAATTGTATGTATTATTACGACACAACAGTACACTTTTCTATTATTTATTGTTTTGTGATGTTGTTCTTGGCAGAAAGCACGAGGCAGAGAGAGAGTCACGGGCCGAGAGGAGCTCGCATCTTCAAAAATCGTCTCCTTCACAGGCTTCTAGAGCTCGATGGAAGTGCAGTTGCACAGTTTAATTTGCTCTTTTGTAATGACAGGGCGTAGGTTAGTTAATTTCAATTTTTGATTTCAAAAGCTATCAAATACAGCTCAGATGAGAAATCAATTTTCCCAGCTGCCCTGGCTTTGTGGTGAAAAGGACCGGCGCCATTGGTGAACAGCCCGTCACATGACCGAGTCAGGGATTAGTTCAGTAGGCCCATGTTGCCACCACCTCAATTACAGGCTGCCTCTTGTCATTTACCTCTATAACATCTCATTCTCAGACACAACTCATATTTAATTCATGAAAGCCGGCACAAGAGTAATTGTAATATAGATTGTTTGGAGAAAATTTGACCGAATTCGGAGCGCAACTTTTTGTTTTGCTCGCCAACGGCAGTGATTGTGCCATTTACTGTAATTTGAGATAAACAGACGCAAAATAGCAGACGTCAAATGCTGCGCTGATAAAAATAAATTGTACTGAAAAGTATGTAATTTGAAAATCCTGCAACTCTATCACACAGAATTATGTAGATTTTTTTGTGTGTAACAAAATGGTACATTATGATAAATGGCAATGATGGTTTTAATTGGAAAGGTAGCCTCCTGGGTTGGAGACGATGACAATCATCAACGCCATTATTAGGTCTGTCGACTGAAAAGGTGACTCTGGGCGGATCCACCGACAGTAAGCACTCACGTAAATAAACCCTGTTCGGCGTGAGCGTGGACCGTGTTTGAGTCGCTCTGGTTTAGAGTTGATAAAACTGTCAAATACCGACCTGTGTATCAATAAATCAGATATATAGAATAAAGTCTGTTTGCTTGAGCCATTGACTTCACAGTGTAAGTGCTATAAAACCATTTTTCCTTCAAATAATTGCCCTAAATTCCTTTTTGATACATGCGTCTAATTGTTGACTCTCCAAAAAAAGCTCAAAGCGTTTCGGACTGCGTGTATTTGTGTGTGTGAGTGTATTTTACATTCTTATGAAGCTTTGGTTTTGGGAAAATTGAATCCATTCCAACATTTCTGTCTCTCAAACGCACCCCTCTTTCCCTCTGCACACACACACACACACACACACACACACACATTGACAATTTGCTCAGTAATCAAAGAATCTTTTTCTTTTTTTTTTTTCATATGGATCAGTTCACGGAACAAAAAGTGAGGAAGAGAGAGAGAGAGAGAGAGAGAGGCAATTTCTGGACATATCATGAGATTACATCCATTTGACAGTTGCGTTATTCTATGTGGTTTCCATGGCGACCGGGTGAGGCCTCCAATAAAACCAACCTCAGCTGTCATCTCTTCACCTAAAAGCTTTGTAATTGCTCTCATTTGCATACTACAATTAAGTGTGTTAGCTCACAGCAAGAACAATCAACCTCCACTAAAGACTGGGGATAGTATAATTATTATATCAGTGGATTTGTATAAAACATTACTGACGAGCCTTTGTTTGACGTCCGCGTTGTGCTGTCAGGCTAGTTTCACCACCTATTTTCGTAAAAAAATATACGTATTACACGGACAGCGGCGGGTAATGCATAGCCGCCGGTTGAAAATGTTGTCATTAACGCTTTCAGTCAAAATCAGCTTATTTATTCTAGAGCTTCCTGTCTGTCAAAGATATTTCTATCCATTTTTTTATTTTTTATTTTTTTTTGATAGGAGGCTTTTTGACTCAGCGGTGCACTTGACTGGCTGGAAAGAGAGTGAATTGCAGTAGTGGGAGACGGTTTGAACCGCTGATTGAATGGAAAGGTTATGTGCATCGGGCTCTAAGCATTGTTTCTCTTTCCCTCAGATGCGCAGAGGCTGTAATGAAGAGCTCTTGAACTCACAGTCAGGGAAGCAGTGACAGGAGTTCAGGAGGGATGCCTCTTTGGCTCTGCTGGACGTATGACACACACACACACACACACACACACACATATGCAGCCGCAGACATCAACAAACAGCAAATACAAAATCAAAATGAAGCTGTCACTCATGCGTTGTTTCACAAATCACTAGCTTTTCATTTAAAGTGTCCAATATCCAATCTACCTGCTGATATTGAAAAAAATATCAAACATCTGTCCCTGTGCTTCTGTTTCTTTTATTTCCTTCTCAATATTATTTATTTATTGACATGAAATTAGAGGTTACAAACTTTTAGATGAGAAACGTCTTCACTCCAGCTTTCTGATCTATAAAAGCAGCCCGTATTTCCAGCTTTATTATCAAGCCTGTGATACCGCGGCACATCTTTCGGGGCAGGTACATTTGATTTTTGAGTTTTTGCCTCCAGGCCCTGAATTTGAAATGGAAGACCAAATGGCACAAATGGCAAGTGCACCATTCCCAGCTCTGTGCAGCCTCCCCAACACAAACTGGTCAAGCAGAAATGAGACCTGCATCAATTTTAATTTGTATTTATCCTGCTGATGACCCGCTCCTTTCACTCTGCCGTCGGAGGCACAAATTACACCCATCATAACTCTGATTCCAGCAGCCCACGGTGTGCTATCAGGAAATTAACATGGTTATATACCACCGGCAGGTTCAAGGTGTCACAACACAATTATACAATCATGCAACCTGACGAGCTCTGACTGGTCGCCGGTGTATGACAACTAAGCTGGAGGGCTACACTGTCTGTCACATCCAGGCGGGTAAGATAAGTTCACTGAAGAGTAGACTGTGCCTCAGTGTCTGCTTCTCTCTATCTAAATCAGTTAAATATCGCATGGCGGCTGCAGTCTGCGGGGATTTTTATTATTTTTTTCTTTTTCGAAGGAAAATGTAAAGATCTGAACTTATCTTTGACATGTCAGGTTTGTTATTCGGCAAGGCAAATTGAGCCCGCAGAATTTGTGAAAACATAAATCAAAGCGGTACAACGTACTGTGTATCATTAATAGAATTAATTCATCAATGGGGGAAGTCTAATGTAAGACGTCGTACATGCTGCAGTGCTGAGCAGCTAGCTGACTGTGACTTTCAATCAACCCTAATCCTTGTATCTCATAAAAGTTAGGCCAAAAAAAAAGAAATAAAAAAATGAAGGGAAGGGAAGGGGAGCTCCCCTGCCTGGATCCCCGGTGTGCTCTCAGTGTCAAGCCATTAGGCTGTGTGAAATGAGGTGCCACTCATGAGTTATAATGCTGCACATCTATAGATGCAATGGTAAAATATAGCCCCTTCAATGCTCAGTTCTCTGTTGGAGTTGGGGGGGGGGGATAATTCTGCTCTGATAGTGAGTCCATCCCTGCAATATCCCCAATTCAAAGTCACAAAGATATGAAGAGGGCTGTTGGATAAATTCAAAATAATCCACTTCAGGGTGGCTACGAGATTAATGGAAAAAAAAAAAGTGCGTGTTTGCTGGTGCGTCCGTGTGCGTGAACAAGCGTGCGTGTCTATGTGAGACGTGATGAATACAACTTTTACATACTGTCAGATGATATTGCTAATAAGATTACCAACTTTGGCGATGAAAAGAAATGACACACGGAGAATAAAAAAAAAAAAAAAAAAGGAAAAATGACAGCAAACTATTCCTTAAGAGCAAACAGAAGCGGTGCATATCAGCCTTCAGGAAGTCTATTTGTGGGGTAACACTGTGTCCGATTTGAAAGCACGTCAATGGAAGACACACGTTTCTATAAGCAGTGCTTACAGAACTACAATCAATGAAAGTTATACTTCTGTACTTAAAGGCAAATAACAAAGCAGGCTAGCAGCAGCGTGCTCCACTGCAATATTTACCCAGAGGTACTGTAGATGTAACAATGATAAGGAAATAAAGCTAATAAGTGTCACTTTGATGTGACAACAAATTATACATGGTTCTATCAGATCTCATTTCCATTCCACAACACAGAGACAGAGAATACCCTGAAGCATGGCTGTTAATGGGAGCCTCTATCAGCCATCGTGGAAAGCCTGCCTCATTACTCACTCCAACACAACTGTGCCCAGGGTGGTCGATTTCCCCAACGGACACTGGTTCACAGACCAGAGACGCACTGTGCTGCATATGACTTGTTTTTCAATGTGCAGGGCGCAGATGCTGTCATGCTGCGAGTGTGCAAAATCATTTATTATCAGGAAATTCATTTATTAGACATTTTAAACTGAAGAGAAACAACCATATAAAAATTCAGATATAGGGGGTTAGCCATTTTTTTTTTTTTTTTATTCTTTATTTTGTGTCTTATTGAGCCGGAGCATTTATAGATGGTTCTTTTCCAGGCTACAGAAAATTGCCCTGTGTGGCTATAACCAGCTACCACTCATCTTCGTTCTCATTATACATCTGATTCTATACCACCTGATTGTTATTCAGAGAGAATTTTCCCATTCGGGAGGACGCCAAATACTCACATAACCTTCTATCCCTTCCAACCTGTGCAATGAATATTTTAAAACCTTAATGTATATTGGCCACCTGAATTTTCAGCCCGAGCATGTCTTTTGTCCATATAATCTCAGGGACCAGTTCCCTACTGTTGTGGTTGTAACTGAGAACACTGGCACTCTGCTTATTTTCTTCACAATTTGCAATCACCGGTGCTCTCTGGTTTTACTCTCTCTACCCCTGTTTCTAGCCTCCCTGACAAAGTCAATAGGGGGCATCCCTCATCTGTCAAAAGCAAACATCATACTTCTCCTGCTTTTCTCTGCGCTCTCTGTGTGCGCTGCCTCTCTCGCTGTCTGTTAGACATACTGTAGATTGTCCCTCAGTGCAGATTATGAGATTATTAGTCGGGTTGCTCGCGTGACCCCAATCAACACGAGCGAGTAAGAGCAGTCAAAACGTATAAGGGAGAAAGTCCTGAAGAAGTAGCTGACCCTCTGGTGACTCTCTCACCCAGACGGGTGGCAGCGGCGCTTGCTGTGTGTGTTTCAGTGCAATCTGTGGAGCAGATGGCTGGAGTCCTGGGCAGAGAGCAGCAGGTCTCAGCCTGCATGTCACCAGGATGATGTGAGCTGGCTCCCTCCGAGCTTTAGTTAATACCTTCCTGTATCACAGACTTGTTAAGGGTCTGGGCAAAACTCACCGACTCCTTACAAAAGAACAATATTCCCTCTCCTCTCGCCTACTCTCTGTGGTTCTCTTTGTTGCCTTTCATGGGTGGTAGTCAATGTTTACTGGTAAGTATTGCCCTGAACCTCTTTGTAGTTATATATATTGATTTTCTGGCTGGGTAGTGTTATTTAGACTAGGGGTATCGCAATATTGCGATATTCAAGAAACTCAGGATATTAAAAAATGAGATGTTGATATTGTCTTAATGATACACATATGATGATATCGTCTGAATAATCCAGTGAAGATTAATCTTTTTTCATTAGTAGTGGTTGATAGTGATTGTTCGTTTTTTTTTTTTTTTTTAAAGTTATGGTTACTGACTTTCTTCATCTTTATACACTCTACAAAAAAGAGAAAAAACACGCAATAAAGAAACTTAAATATAGATTTGATATCTAGCATTTTCTTATCAAATTTCTATTGATATCGTGATATTATGGTTATTGTGAATTCGTTTGGCCACGATAATCATGAGGTGAAAATCTGATAATAGACAGCCCTGATTTTGACACACCTGTATTTATAGACTTCAGGAGTGAGCAGTAGAATTACTCTACATTCAAATATTGATATTGAAAAA
Organism: Spondyliosoma cantharus; assembly: GCA_900302685.1. Lineage (NCBI taxonomy): Eukaryota > Metazoa > Chordata > Actinopteri > Spariformes > Sparidae > Spondyliosoma > Spondyliosoma cantharus. The sequence continues at coordinate 27,536 of OMLP01014451.1, forward strand.
TTATCTTTATATTTTCAGGCTGTATCGTGATACATAATATAAATCTCGATATGATATCGATATTGTGACAATACTGTAGGGATGACTGTTGGAACAAAAATATTAACACCATGGGATTTTTGATAAATAATCAACAATAATGTGGATATATTGACCAGGAGGATAAAGTATTGGAACAAGTAGAACATTCTGGTTAGTTGAGGAAATGACATCACTTTAGTGTCACACAGCCTTTTATAACCAGGAAAAGATTATAGTTATACCATCACAATTTAACAATACATACTACCACATCACAATAGAGATAGAATACCTGTGTATTGTCCAGCCCTTATATTGATATATATAATAACATAATACATATTAGGCTTGGATGATATCCAAAATGTTATCGCTGATATTCTGTGTTGTTCTCTGATTAATAAGAAATCAGCCTTGTGCTTCAGCTTATTCCTTTACCGGATAATGACTGTGAGAAAATTTGTGTGCAATAATGTTTGTTTCTCAGGAATTATGTTACCAAAATGAAATCATTATTTAATTCATTTGGTCATTCGTTATATCACATTATTGTCTCATCTAAATATTGTGATAGACGATATTATATACAATGTTACTAATATATTTTATTTGTAAATAAAGAACTGACAGGTTGATATGCTCTTCACCTCTTTACATATCCCCTTTGCAGCAACACAATAAGATAACAAAATAATGCCAAATACAATATTTCAAATAAGAACTTTAGCACAAAGACTAAAGTGCATACAGAAAGAGAGAGAGAGAGAGAGCCAGGTGAGAAATAACACTGTTCCTCTCTGGTCAACAACAGCTGGTCGATATTCGATACTGTGAAAGATGTGACAGCAAATATCGCGATATTCGATAATATCTAATATCAGCCCATGCGTGCATTTCATTAAGAAACTATTCATGGATAAAATAACCAGATGTTATCAGTTTTTGTCTCATTGAGCTAAATGAATAGCTTACACATATAAAAATCTTATACTAAAAGAACAGTCCACTGTTCCCTGCAATGTCCTAACCCATCGGGGGAATGTGGACAGGAAAGTGATTTATGAATATGGCACAGATTAAAGATGTAAAGCTATTCGAATTGCCTGAATAGCAGACCCTCAAACTGCAGTGTCAAAGAGTAATTATGGACATTAGTGTTTCTCTATTACAAGATAATGTCCCTGACTAAGTGATTTTACATCGACTTTGATTGAGAACTTTTATGGTTACGACGGAAATCATTAAAGCGCAAATCGACTCGCCAGGTAAACAAACACTGGCTCGTCTTTTGTCCGTCCAGCTCTCCCCCTGCTACTTACTGCAGCCTTTAATCTCGCGTACTGGCAGGTAGAGCGGGCTAGGGCCGTGCCTCGTGAGGTGCAAGTGGTGCTGCTGCTGCCTCTCCTCCTCCTTCTCCTCTCTCGCTCTCTCTCTTCTCTCTCTCTCTCCTCATATTATATAAAGAGTGGCAGCAGGCAGAGTGACAGACTGCCCCAAGAGATGACACCTGTCACTGAGGGGAGTGCTGCTAATCTACAAGCCTCATTTTGTTTGAACTCTTTGTCACCTTGCCGTCAAATCCTCATCTTCTCAGTCACTGCCAGCGTCTCTCCCCTCTGCTTCTCTGCTCGCTCTGCTTTGCCCAGTCTTTCCACAATACAGCTCCACCATCGCCCCACACTGCAGACTCCAGACAAAACCAGTGTTCCCTGACATATTGCTGCACATTTATCTGTTGAATGAGTATTGTATTTTGTTGTCCTTTTTATTTTGGATTCATAAATAGTATAGAGGACTTTCTGACAGAGTAAAAACTTGGCAGCTTGGTGTCTTTTCCAGACGCCGTAAAAATTGCTTATGTGCCCCCAGCGTATGAGAAGATGATGCGTCCTTGTTCAAATGTTTTCACTTCCCGAACAAAGCCCCATTCATTCTTATTGAGATTTGTCTAAGTTAAAGTGATCTGAATAGAAACGCAGTCTGGAGTGGCCCAGTCTCTATGGAGCAGCACACTCCACCCCCTGGCCAAATATCTATATTGTCCACTTCTACAGACTGTGCTTTGTAATTATAATATAATTCATTATGTCTATGCTGCATGTGTCACAAAGGAGGAGTCCTCCCCAAAATCCTCCTGCGCTGTTCAGGCTGACCGAACACATTCTTGTTCCCGTTTTAATGCCCGCGGCTTGGAAATACCCTCTCACACCCCCGTAAACAATGGATTTTCCTATTTTGCTTAATTGAGATATCAACGCCGCAAATCTGACAGCTCACAGCAGCCCCCTAACTCCGGCGGAGGGAAATCCTCATAGTGACAGGAAATGGGACGGAAGAAGAGCCAAATAAGATTAAATGATAACAAATACGATAACAAACAACAACAACAATGATATTAACAATAATAATAATAATATTATAATTGGTTTTATGCCTCTCAATGTAGAAAATCTCATTATTTATTGTGTCTTTCAACGTGATCAAATCATTAATATAGAGGCTGTGGGAAACATCCATGTTGATGTTGAATTTCCTCCTTTTTTTAAGATAAATTGTGACAGCAGAAAGAAAGAAAACACACACATGATATAATCCAAGTTGCAGCAGAGGCATCAGCCAACTTCTTTAAATGCCTCCATTAAGCGGAATTATCTTTTCCAGACACATTTTGTATGAATGCGTCCAAAAATCCCCGTTCCATTTGGATTGCACGGGGGTTTAATTTAATCCTTTTGCTTATTAAAAAAATAAGATGCAGCATCTTTAACAATAGAAAGGCTAGTCTGCATCGAACACAATGGCTAAGGTTAAATTGAAGGTTGTGTGTATCCCTTTGCTGTATTAGAGGAGCATTCATATTCAAATAAAAGCAGCCATCGCTGGTTTATGTTGCATAGCAGTGTGCAATTGTGCATTTTGTACGCACAAAGCAAAACTGCATTGCACAGTTACAGTTTTCTGATGTAAAAAATGGACATTCTTTAACCATTTTTAAACATTGTGTGAGCAATAATTACTTAATGCCTCTCTTAGTCATACTACTTCAGTGCTGACATACAGAGAAGCTATACTGCGGAAAATACTGTATTAGTCATGATTCTTTACACAATTTATCACCATCTGATTGTTAGCTAACCACATCAGAGCACAAAGCTCCAGCCCTGTCATTGGCCAGTGCAGAAATCCTCCATCTGACAGTCTTAAAGTCAGTCGCTGCACACAATGGAAAAACATGTTAGCAATTGGGACATGGGCTGAACATATCCCATGTTAGATGAGTTCATCCAAAGATTCTTCGCGTCCTCCAGCAGAATTAGAGACTTGTGTTTGTGCGATGTGTTTTCCAGAAACTCAATTCGAACCACTCCATCGTCTTTATCAACTCATGACAAAAAAATTCTAAATCTGTTGTCAACGCACTCTTTAACATTTGGATAAGATGATGATAGTAGTACTTATAATCGACATGTTAGCTTCACAACACAGCACTAAAATGTACAATTTCAAGATCTTTAATTCAATTTAACCAACATTTATTCTATTAGTTTCAACACACGTACTTTAATAGTTGTGTTGAAAGTATCAGTCAATATTAATCACGCTTTACAAATACGATCCGTGACTATTGACGTGATATCTCTGAAGCTCTCATAATTTCAACCATGTTTGCACATCAGACAGCGGAGAGAGGAGAGTGTTTGTAGCCAGTGTGCAAAGCAAAACTGAGGATCAAACATTTTTCATCTTGTGGCTTCATCACTTCTCTCAGTTAGACGGTGAAATAAAGACCTCAAAGTCAAAAGAGTTTTTGACATCTGATTGTCGCGTGCACCATATGCCAATGTGAATTAAAAGTTATATATTTAGACTCGGACATCATATATTGACTTTTTACAGTAGTTTTACAGTGCAAAGAAAATCACTTGTAACGACAAATCATTGGACATTGACAAGTGTTGCAGCTAAGCTACGCTTCTTTCCAGCTCTGTTCAACTATAAAGTATGTCGCCATTATTACTGACATAGGTACCATTTACACTGGGGACTCTTGGTTCATGTCCCCAAGTTTTTTGAAATTTTCAGTTTTGTACCAATCACTTTTATATTTTTATAACAGCATTACAATTATTATAAATGTTCTGAAACATATCTTGCAACAATAAATGTTACCTTTTAAATGAATGAATGCACCTGCAGTTGAAACTGGCTGCTGCTGATTCTGGTGTGAAATATGTCAAGATGTTAACTAATGCTAATGTTGACATTTACACTAGTTAAGCAAGAGCCCACAACAACATGTGCATAAAAACAGTTTTTCATCAGATAATAAACACTGTATACCTTAATATCTGCATGTGTAATATTACGTATCCGTGATGTAACTTTCTACCTGAACACATACGATCTCCCCATTAATATTGTCTTACATGTCATATGTTGAAGACTGATCTTTTATGTCTCCACCACTTTTCTACACAAATTGTCGCCCTTGGACAGAACCAGCCTTACTCACTTCGAGGCAAAATTATCACATAGCATTATATATTATAACCAGTAGAGTGAAAATTAAGGGAAAGTATTTTTATTGGGCTTCAACGACTCTACTGTTATGACTGGTGCATGGTACATTTTATTACGACAAGACAAATTTGCAAATATATTACAAGCATTTCTTACAAACACAGCATTTTGAAGCATCTGCTGAAAAATTCTTCAGCACTGTATCGACATAAATGAAACAATAATGCACTATAATATAGCAAGCTTCTTTAAATACATTAAAAGTCACGGTTGAAAATATTGTGAGCCTGTTACAATGACTGAATGTTAAACTCAGTTATAAGTGGTTCTGATTTTGTATCCATCATGATTAGTTTTAATGTTTAACTAACTTCACAATATTTTCATGAGCTTAACTCTGTGACATTGAGGTTAAAACACTGCAGAAATTAAAATGGATAAATGCTTATATGACACTGTACAATCTGACAAAGGGACTTCACTTTTTAGCTTATACAACTTAAATGTAATAGTCCAACTTAAATGGTTATTCTAAGTAAATCAGTGTCCTGATTTTTAAAGTAAAGTAAGTAAAGGAAAGTCAACTTTTAAGATTTACAGTATAGTAGTAGTCGTGACACACACACATTTGTCTCAACCATTGTAATGTCAGATATTCAACACTCATCTGCTTCCTAATTAAAACTGCAAAGTAGCCAAGGACTTAAGTGAATTATGTCACCAAGACAGTATATAATGACAGTATATCTCTTTCTATTATAGTTGATTAACTTTAGATCCAATATGTTTTAATTGCAGGCGGCACAGTTACAACAAATTAACTAACAAACTAATCACAAATTACCACCTTGCAAACATCTGTGACTCCGTATGCTAACGTATAAGAAAACTTCTGTCCGGCTGCTAAAACTCACTTCATATATAATGTTTTCTTTTTTAATTGCACCCACACTCACACTTGCACGTCTAATTGTTTTTCCAGAAGCTCAGTCTTAGCGTAGCGAGAGGCTCCACCTTGTGATGCATTGTCTTTCCCATCCCCCTGTCTTTGTGTCTGGGGGAAAGTCACGTGGCTGTTGGGGAAACAAATAATTTCCTTGGCTATATTCAGAGCATGTCTAAGAAGAGCACAGCGGCTTGTCTTGGGAGTCAAGAACTTGGTACAATGTCTTCTGCGATGGGATGGCCAACACAAATGGGCTGGCGCACCTATCCAATTAACACCCCGCCTGCCAATCCCTGTCAGGTCACACGCTGACTCCCATGGCATGCTCTACCTGTCTCCGCTGCTCTCAACACATGCCCAGCTCCAATATAGAATTAACGCCACTTTTCACCTGGTCACGCTGACATGCCACAGATTAGACTGGTGCAGCATGGAGATATGCAAGGCACTCCAAATGAGGGCGTCCGGGGTTAAGATTTCAAATGCAGTGGGGCTATTGTTTTGCCACTCCTTTAATATTAATTAAACTCTGAGGTGAAAATGTTCTTTAGCAAACTACTGCTTAATTCCTCCATGAGTGAACACCTGATAAGAGATTTTATTTAATGAACACCTAGATGTTACAACTTATCACACCGACTAAGACCTTAATAAGACCAATAAGCTACCGGGGCTGAGTGGTTCTTTTGTATAGTACAATATGCATTTTTATACAATGCTGCTGAGGCAGATGTATTTTGGGGATTTTTCATTATTAGTATTATATTTAATTTTTTCTGTTGCTGCTGCTGCCCTAATTCCTAAACATGTACAAATGATAAGCTCTGCTGAGGAAACTGTAATATTGTGTCATATATTCATTAGAGAAAGCTCATTTCTGCATTTATATTTGTATCTGTGCGAGTTTTTGTGTTTGCATGAATGATCAATCGATGTAGAGTTCAGCAGGGTGAGTTTAGTATAGTTGAAGGAGTTAGTAATACTATTACATCTTATTTCAGATGCAGCTGTTTTATAGCTTGCATAACATCTGTCAGATGGTGCAAGTATGTGCACCATGAACATAATGGAAATTAAGTTCAGTTAATAGTCAGTAAATACAGCTGGCACCAAGCAGAGTACACTGCAAACAGGTACAGTGAGGACAAATTCAGTTCACTTACTCTTTGTTGTTTAGTACTCTTTCTTGTTGTACTTAACTTATTTAGGTTGTAGTCATCTGTCTCTCAAAACGGAAACTCTGCTGCCTACATACAGGCGTTTTGCTTCATCGCAGTCGTGTTACTGTGATCTCAGTTGTCGCTTATGTTGAAATTGTGTTTTTCTTCTAATGAGATGTCCAAAAATGCTCGGATAAAATTGAGTTCTTGGTCAGATGCTCTTAAGTATGTGATAAAAAGATTGAACAGAACCATAGCAGGTGATGGAATAAAATGGCACTCATTACGTAGTCCAGAATTTTATTTGATGCTGTGATTGACATAATAAACTTTTGCAGATTTAGCATCATTCCACAGTCAGTCATCCCACTTCGAACTTCTCTTTGCTCTGCTTTCACCTCCAACAACTGGCTTCCAACAAACACTGTCTGGGTCTTGATAGATGTTTGATTTTCTCCATCAGTCACTATCTTTAGACAGAGCTTGTTCTGCTACTTGCTGGAGGAGTTCATGACAGCTACGAGATTTCTTAGATTGGGCCAATTTGACAATGATTACAGAATATACCGTGCAAATACCTAACGATGTACCACACACACACACACTGATGATTTTGGTTGCCAAATGCTTAGTTTTTGAGGTGCGCTGTCTACCTTTTGCAGAGAACAATCAACTGAATGTTTGTCCGGTCCAAATTATATTTCATTAATTCAACCTCTGCCAATATTTACCCTCACATGGGTGGGTGTTTGTTGCTTTCACAAGTTAAAAGCATTTTAATGGATTTATAACTAGAGCAGAAGTGTGCTCCACCAATCACAAGTGACTATGGCACCCCATGCTGTGTGGGCTGTTTGAGAGTGCTCGACAAAGTTTTCAATAAGTGTCAGTGAACGTACCTGTGTTGTTTGTTTGATACTCAACAAGAAGGAAAATGGGGCAAAACTTGCCCACTCACAAGTTTTTGTGTTAACAGATCGATAACAGATATCAGATTCAAAACAGCCGCAATTGATATCAAATCACAGTAAAATAATGATAATAGTAATAATAATAATGACTTTGCTCTGTGGTTCTTCAACAAAAACAGAACAAATATAAACTGGTCTTTGAAAAAGATATCATCAAAATACATGTAAGTCATCCAATTATGCAAACAACTTAATAATAGACCCAAATACAAAACTGATGAGTACCTGACTTAAACATGGGTACAACCATTTTATTTCTACAAACCAAAATAATTGGTTTATTATATCCCAGTTCAACACAGCCTAAAGGATTGTAGAAGCTATCAGAGGTTTTTCAGGTTTTGCTTAATTCCCTTTGTTAAAACTTATGAAAAAAAAAAAAGGTGAACAATGACAGTATTGTCAGTATATCTTCCTTGGCACCGTTTCAAGAATGTTTGCGTCCAAACGGATCCATTGAAAATGACTCAACACGCTGTAGTTCATATGCCAGGCCTATAGGTGGCGCATGAAATTCACCAAAAACAGAGAAGAAGAGACGGAGCATGCGCATAAAGCTTTACAAACAGACAGTAAACGGAGAAATCGAACACAACAAGAAGAAGAAGACGAAAATGGCTAGTGTGGACCGATAATGAGGTCGAACTGCTGCTGCGACTCACACTCGACTACAAGGCAAATAAGTTGCAAGAAACACGAACACAAGCATGTAGTCCACCATTGTTGTTGTTGTTGTTGTTGTTATGAGATGTTGCGGGGTTCAGAGGTCGAAGGCTAGAGGTCGAGGGGTGGGGCGATGGCGTCATCGATGGGGAAAGTATGCGGATTCACTGTCCACACGAGAACGCAAGGGCAGCGTTTCCTTGTGGACGGCCTCTAAGGGTGGCAATCTCAGTCAGGGTGAAGTGAAAAGCATTGATTATCTCGTTATAATGTAACGTCCTACTGGAAAAACTTTGGTCCTGGCATTCATATAGGTGCAGATTTGACACGTACCACCTACCTAAACACCTTTGCACACTAAGTATAAATCCTCTTATGGCAACGTTACTTCCCGATGGCAGTGTTCCCAACAATAGGACAATGTGCCCTGCAACACTGCAGGAACTGCTCAGCAATCGCCTGAGCGTGACAAATGTCTCGATCTAAACTCTAAATTCCCCAGATCCCAATCTGATCGAGCATCCATGAGACACGCAGAACAAGTCATATCCTGAGAGGTTTGGTGGCAGATCCATCTGGTCATGGTGTCTGACCTTCGTGGTTGTGGCTGATCCGTGTAGATGTACAGACATGTCTAGTCCCTAGAGGATGAATCAGTGAGTTTAGTTGATCAAGCAAAAGTTAGCATGTTGACATGCTAAACAAAGATATGGCAGCAGCATCAGCATTTTGGCATTGCCATTGTGTGTGTATGTTAGTTTGCTCTCATTAGCAATTTGTTAGAAAACAGCAAGTTGTACTCTTTTTCTTGACTTGTGTAAAAAAGCAAATTAACACCAGCAGACATTCTTTATTAATTCATTTCAGTGGTGTAGCTTAACCATGTTGCATTGATGTAGAAATGCACTGCAACATGTGTCAGTGCACCATGATATCTCTGCAAAATCTATTTTTAAAAGTCAGTTTCATGTTAACAAATTAAGCATTTTTGCATCAAGTTATCAACACACTCATGATGTAGGCCATGTTAGTTGTTTGGGTGTGTTGGTCTCAAAACAGTAAATATCACCAACATATACAACAATATACAATACATACAAGCAGATGACCAGGTTAAATTCCTGACTACAGAAGTAACAGCATAATTATTTACATTTCGACAAGCACTCAAGGCCATCGTTACAGGTAGGAAGGTGGTAAAGGAATGGATGGTAAGAGTGACTTCACAGTTGGAGGTGAGATCAGCTGTGAAAATCCTTATTGGCAGATGAAAAATAGAGGCTGATGACTCCATTTGTGTCAGAGGAGGCTCATGACTGTCCACCTCAGAATTTTCTAACTGACAAAATACTTGTCCTCAGAAAAGTTGTAATCTTTATTTCCTTCCAAAAACACAAACTTTTTCTCCTTCAACACATACGTCTTTCTAAAACACTGTTGTTGGGAATAAAAATGACACCTGTCTAAGAAACTGACATTAAAAACTATATTTTCTCATTTCAAACTTTGGGTCAGGTGCCAAAAATGCACTTCTGGACACATAAAACTCCCTCTTGATGAGAAAAACTACAACTCTATTGCCAGAAGAGGATCAGAAGAAGCAAAACAAGTGTCCACTACAATTTGACCAAATGCTCACACAGTGTGTCTCAGTATCTTAGAGGGTACTATGATCACTGCATTCAAAGCCAGATGAATGAGTTTGCAGAGTTCGGTCTGATTTTGCAGTAATAGGAAGTGTTCAGCTGAATGGATATAAGTAAACTGAATCAGAACACCCTGCGGATGATTCAACAGCCAGAATCTACTGCCAGGACATTTTCTGTGGGGAAACTCACAACATGTCGGTTGCAAAGATCATTTTTACACAACCCACTCACCAGACAGACCGCTGATATTGGACCATTTCTCAAAAACCCAGATTACGTTCTGTGACAACATTTTTGAGCGTTCACTGCCAAAGTTTTTCAAATGATTCTTCCGACAATATCTGCTCATGACAAATACAGTATGGTTAAGGTTTGGTTAGGTTTAGGCAACCAAAGCTACATGGTTTAGTTCATGGAAAGACAGTGGCCACGGGAAGTGCATTATATTTTTAACGCTGGCCAACAAAACCCCTTTTTTCTTCTTTTTCTCATAAACGAAATTTGGACCCTGTGTTGCAGCTCAGAGGAACCAAATATACTGTAGATTTGAATGAGATTAGTCATGAATTGCTGTTATTTCTCCCCCTTTGAATACTTTATTGTTATTTTATGTCTCAATAGATGGTGAACTGCTACAGTACACAAATACAGTGTTGAAGTGTCTGCCATGTAGGCTAGAAAAACATGGCTTTAATTGTGTTTAACCAACTAGTCAATTGTTTAAACCATTCAAGGTACAAATCATTAATGAGATGATCAGCAGCAGATTCTATGTTCTCTATCGTTTTATATAAAAAATGGTTGTGGTTTATAATTTGGGCAAGACAGTTTTTATGGTGAAGTGCTGAAGATGAATTGTGGAAAGAAGCTGCTCTGTAGTCTCGTGGTATAACAGCAGATACTTCGATATTGATAGACCCTGATCTGTTAGCTCCCCAGAAATGTAATTGCACGCCACAGCGAAGTAGACTGCCACAACTCTGATTGGTCCACCTGGAAGCATTGCATTTTCTGTAGCCCAGCGGCAGTGCTAATAACGGGGATTTCGACCTGTAGTTTACCCAGTAAACACACTGCACTCTTCTGCTGTTGCAGTCCCTCCTAAAAAGACTGGACTCTGCTCTTCTTGGGTTATCTCCTCCATGAGAAAAAAATACCTGGATTGGTCCCCTTATCCAGATCGACATCACAATTAATGGGGCCAAGACCCTTCCTCCATCGGAGTTTCATGGAAATCTGAAATGTTTTGTTTAATCCTGCTGACAAACCAAACAACAAACAAAAGGACATAAGACATAACCTCCTTGGTATAGGAAAAAATAGTATTAAAAATACATTGCATATTTCTTTCACAAATGTACATGCTACTCAGATCAGGATCTTTCAACAGAAGGCATGGTGCGCATACTGCTTTTGTCCACAGGGGCCGCCAGAGTCATGAAAACGTTAAAGTTCCTTATAGCTGCTTTAACTAACTAGATCACCAAAATTTTTCAAACTGATACAAACTGTATCAAGTTCAAATCATTAATGAGCTGATCAAACAGATTCTATGTAAAAAAATAAATAGAAATAGAAATAAAATAAATGGTTGTGGTTCATGATTTGGCCATGACAGTTGTATTTAACAAGTAAATGTATCTTTTAGTTTTCAAAGCTTTGTGTTTTCATTCATGTTTGTTTTAAATCGAGTCCCTGGAAAACAAGTATGGCAAGTAACCCCCACACCAAACCCCATCCACCCCCAAAAAGCCTCAGGTGGTTCTCGGTGCAGATAAGAGTTGGTGGAATTTGATCCATGACTCCCTGTGTGCATGTGTAACAATCCAATAATACTTTAACCATGTCTTTTCTCACTGTCAACTTGAGCAAGGGAAATGTCATTAGTGCCAAGTTTGCCAGAGATAAATTTTGCTATCTTGGGACGTTATACAAACCATTACCATCAAGCAAAGACGTATCACTTTCCAGGACTGAGTATTGTATGTGAAAGGCTACACTCACCTCAGTGGATCCCAGTGGATATTAAGCTAACAGTTCTGGATTCCAGTGGGCATCTTAGCAAAGAGATCCTCTTTATTACACTGTAAGTCAATGGCACAAATATGATCTGGGTGATGTGAGGCTTTTTAGAGGAGCTTTGTGAGGGAAGGGGTGCAGCTTGTCTACACTACACGCAATTTGCAGATTCTTTGCACTGTATTGTGCACGCTGACAGGTTTGTGATTTGTTTGCACTTCATGGGTGTCTAATTGATTAAGATTAAAGGAGGACGGTTTGTCTGGCTGTTGAAGAAAATTCCTGGCTGAATTGTGTTTGCTATGCCCCTCCTTTTTTTTTTTTTTAAGAGCGAGTGGACCCTCTAACTACACACCTAACATGAGCCAACATGGGCCACATGCTGGTCTGCATGCTGGTTCACATGCACCGCATGACACAGCAGCTGAATAAAGCCATCACTTACTCACCAAACAACTGGGCTTGTGGCGTTTGCTGTCTGTTCCAGGGAGGTGTGCCGTTTCCACACAAACAAAACTTTCTTTTGTTATTCACAAAATTCAATGTGATAGAAATAATACATCTTTATATTTGGAATGTTTAATATATTAATCATCTTTTAACAAAATCGAAGATTTTCGAAAGATATTTCATCTCCTTTTTGAAGTGGAGATGAAATAATCTGGAGCTGGTGCTTCAAAATTAAATCACATACCTGTTTTTCTCTCATTAAAAAGTAAAAAGCAATTATATTTCCTGAAAAAATGCACATTTGCAGTCAGGACTCTGTGATGTAATTATACTTGAATGGACAAAAAAATCCCTGAAACCGCCACTTGTTTTAATTAAACCATAAAATTTGAAAGGTAGAAATGAAGTGGGCTGTATAACAAAGGAAAATATTATGTCAAAGTCAGAGAAGTGTTTTTTATTTTCCGCTGCGAGCTAACGCTAAACTACAAAGTACAAGAACTGAGTCCTGTCCTACTTCACTTGCTTTGATAGTGGACCACCATGTTATAAATAATGTATTAAAGGATTTACAATGCAGAGAAAGAGCGCTGCTTTTCAGAAGAATGAAAGTTCCTTTACTAGCGCATGAAAAAAGCATGTTAACTCTTCGCAGTCCAGACCCAATCTGAGTTATAAAAGACTTCATATATTTTCTTTTGTATTGTCCAGGTTAAGAGAGTGTTTGGTTTCCTTTTTACAGTTTGTGGTAGCTTATTTTTTCTGCCAAAAGGTGTTTGAGGCCTACTGGGACCACTTAAAAGTTTATGCAGAGCACTAGCCAAGTTGGACAAAAAAGCCTTGAAGTATACACACACTGGCCCCTTTCTCAGAACCTCTCAGCTCTGGCTAGGGGGAGTGTTGTTGGTTTATGAGAGGGAAAATAGCCCCAGCCTTCTGCAAAAGTGAAATGGGATTAAGGCCTTTGTTCAGCCCACAATGGCGAGGGGAATTAGCAATAGTTGTAGGCACTTAGAAGAGCTCTCACACAGAAGCTTATCCCAGATTTTGCACAATAATCATTTGAATATCAACAGTGTTTTGCAACTACAGCGCTAATGTATAAACCTCTCTCTTTTAGATATCGAAATCCCTGAAAAAGGATTTTTTACCATTGGCCGCATCGTAAAATATTCACGCTCTTTATGAGGAATCATATTTTTTGAGTGGTTTGTAGCAGAGAACCACATTTAGAAAATGAGGTGAAGTTAAAGTTTGGGACAAAAGTTTGTAACATTTACTTCAAGCGTGATGCGAGCTTGTTTGTTGACTTAAAATGTCATTAAATCACACCAGTGACTAAACAGTCTTATATCCACTACGCCCAATAATACACCAAATACGACTGATGTCCATTTCAGCATAACTTTACATTTAAAGCATCGCTGCCCTGCTTTTGCCACTTTTTTTTCCTCACAGAATTCAATTTAAAGAACGCTATCTTGTAAACTTTATGGTGAACTTTCTGTTTGTTGAACTTTTATAACAAAAAAGAAAAACAGCCTTAGAAAATGAGTTTAAAAATCAAAGTCATCAACATTAAAACTCAAAAGCTCAGGAGTGCAACATGATGTGTAAATTGAAGCAGAACTTTTGCACAACTCTTCTCGTGTGAATATGAACTTTATATAAAACGGTGTTTTGCTCATATTAGTATAGAAACGCAGGCATCCGCTCTCTGTTTGACTGCCGACTTATCTGGGATCAGCCGGATCCACTGACGAGCATAACTCTCACAGAGGAGGAATAATTCCCGAGCTTCTGCCTCAGTTGAGTCTCACAAGACCAGCCTCAAGAAGTGTGATGGCCTCAGCATTTTTTGCCCACACAGTGAAAACGTATTGTCCAAATCACAAAACATTGAGTGAGATCAGCAGACTTGTCAAGAGGCCCTGGCTTGAATATGAATGATGAGAGAAGAGCAGGGTGGTCCTAGTGCTGTTTTGGTGTTAGGCAGGTGAAAATAAGCTCAACTGTCCCCCGCCAGCTGCCCATCGCTAAATCAGAAATGTGAGAGCAGAGAGTTTAAAAAAAAAAGGGAGAAGAAAAAAAAATAGCTGTTTAGCACTTTCATGTAAATTAACACCAGTAAAACACACAAATCAGCTGCAGACAATTGTCAAAATATATTGAAAATCTCTGCGTGATTACAACGTTTTAAGCCCGCCGTCTTCCTCGTGTCTGATACTTGAGGCAAACTGCAAGTACTCAGACTGAAAGGGGGAAAAGGCTGGAGGTGGTTTTTCAGAGGGAAGCCACGCATGCATTTTCTGTCAAATCGAAGAAATTAAGACATAACACCTCCCCTTCTTTCCTGTCCTTAACACATGCACGCACGCTAGCTCAATTCACTCGAGTGTCTGCATAGTTTCTGCATTCAACTGGATACAATGATGCACAAGATGAATAAAGTTATCTCTGCAGCTGAATGGGATGTTGCTGGTGGGAGGGAACAGGGAGGGTCCCTCTGCGCCGGAGCTGAAAGGAGCTCGGCTTTGAGGGCCAGTGCTGCAAGGGTCAGGGCCCAGCTGCTATTAGGGGTGAAAGGGACACCAGCGGGCTGGACTGACTCAAGAAACCTAACAAAAAGCAATCGTGTCAAATAAAGACATCCCAGATTGGACGTTGACAGATCCCTTCCCGAAGTTGCTGAACACACTCCACACATTCAAACTGTGCTCTGGTTTGTATCATGTGTCCCAGTCCGAGTCCCATGTCACTTGTAAAGAGTCTCATATATAAATCTTTATTTCTTTTTTAGTTTTTTTGGGTCTGAAATCACCATTTCCACACAGGTAGGATATATTTTTTAATCATTTAATGCATCCAGAATTTCATGTTAAACTTCTTGGCCTCAAAACCAACCGATAGTCGAGGTCATCTTTGTTTTAACTCGTTTTTTTGTTTGTCACTTTCGCTCACTTCAATATTGATATGGCCTTGTTCAGCTTAAGTCTCAGATTTAGAGCATTAATATCAGATAGATAGGATGGTTTTTCACATATTGGCTGTGTGATGTGTTAAAGTGTGCATGCGCGCTGCTGTAAAGTGGTTTGTTGATATGTTTTACTTACTCTGGAATTGCTGTGTTGGTGCTGCTTCCATTTGAATGTCATTTGAAAATAGAAAAAAGAAAGAAGATATTAGGGCCCTTCGCTGGCTGCGAGTTTAGAGAATTTCGAAGGGTGCAGAAATTCACTAAGTTTGAATGTGCGGGGGGTAAGTAGGATAATAATCAGGCCACATTATAAGGAATTGATGGTTCATTTTCCCTGTCAGCAGTAGCAGAGCTTTGCCCAAAGATGTGCCGACCTGTGCAGATGGGGTTCAAAGCCAATTTCCATGTTAAAAACTCCACACGGCTCGCAAATCCCTCTGACTGACTCTTGTTGATCAGAGTGTGTGACAAGCCTGTCTGTTTAAAGCAGGTCCGCTCATGTCTGCTCATGTAAGTGTACACATGTATAACAAAACAGTGTGTGGCCAGGTTTGAGTGTAGTAATAGTGTTGTTGTCATGCATGCCCAGAGGCAATGACATAAAGACAAAAGATAGCTCTGGAGCGTGCTGTCAGAATGGGAAATATGGCCCATTATATGTGTCATACAGTAATTACACAAACTGTAAGAAAAAAAAAAGTTGTCAGTTTCGTTTCTTTTTCTACTTTTACTCTCCCTTTCATCAAATGTGTGTCAAGTGTCGTTACAAAGCTTTAATTCTTGCCAGAAAATCAGTTCAGCCATTCATCATCAACTCACATTTAAATTCATTTTCCTTCAGGCTGCTTCTTTTTTTTTTTTTCCTTCTGTCTTTTCTGCCTATATGCCGAGTTTACTCAGAGACAGAAAAATCTGTGAGGAGAATGAAGAGATCACTGGGATGGCGGGAATTTGTTTGATGAGTTATGAGATGAACCAATTCAAAAAAAAAAAGAAAAGGGGAGAAAAATACATCTGCCAGGCATCATCCTCGTGGCGTCCTGAGGACCACGGCGTCACTCTTTATGCGGCTGTCGGCTGCTGTGTGTTTGCACAAGACGCGTAGTGTGCAACAAAAACGTGCAGGGAAGGGGGACAGTTTTTTTTTTTTGTTTTTTTTTTACTTGTAAGTTCTGCACATAATTACCGTGCCCCAGAATTGGGTAAAGCCATCTATCTTAATTGCAATCACATATACTTCAAGAAGAGGCAACTGGAGAACAGTCTCATTTTTTTTTCCACTTTGTTCTTTGTTCACTGTTATCACACGACTCTGTGTAATGGTGTCTGGTGCTATATAAGCTTGCTAGCCTGCTCCACTGTGCTGGGTATATTATATCCATTGAAATGCCTGCTGGCTGGCTGCAGAGTATTAAGCATGGTGCAAAAACACAATCTTGGTGGGGTCCGTCCGACTAACAATAGATAGAGGCATGATGACTTATTAAACACAGCCAACCGGCAGCATGGCTTTTCTCATTACCTTTTTCAATTCCCACCCTATAAAGCCTTATGGGGGTCCAGTGACAAAACTCTTGCCATGTAATTCTCTCTCAGGCTGCTTTCATCAGCCGATTTCGTGGAGAAATATGAAGCTGATTTTATCGTACTCTATAAATTCACAAAAGGCCCTCGAGTTGCCCCCATGGAAGACATACCTCATCTCAGTGATGTGCCACCACTATTGCTGATCCCGAGCATTTGATAACAGTACCTCTCCCTTTTTAATGATTTGACAGGCTTCAGACATGAGCCCTATAGACACGGCATTTTTTAATACACTTTTCTTTGCTTGTTTACACCGAAACCTGCTCGGATGAAAGAACATATCTATCATCTCTTTCCCTCTCGATAAGTGATATATATTAAAACCTACAGCGGCGCTCTGATTGTATCAGCTGTGCTGCACACCAAAAAGGTTGTTTTTTTGTTGCAGTTGTCAAAATAGTGAACACTTTTTTAATTATATTGCTTCAAGTGCATTTATTTTTACAGTTGTTTTTTTTGTTGTTGTTGTGCCATCAACACACAAATCTCCATCCAAAAAGTCTTTGTTCCTGCAGAAATTGTTTTATTAATACACATTACAGGTATATAATGACAATCCACAGTCGTCAAAGTCAGCTGTAAATAACAAAATGACACATTAGACGAACTACAAATTAGTTATTGGGGCGACCAGAAGGAAATGAGCACTAATAAGACAGTTACTGTCATATATTGTTAGATTCTCATGTGTTTGAATTTGCTTTTCTGTTTTAACCAGTTGTATTCTACTCTCCTCTTATCTAATTCTCTCATGTGGTTTCTGGCACATTTACAGTATGCTGGCATACAGCAGGGATTTTTTTTTTTTTTTTTCCTTTGAAATGTTTTGACTGTGGTGTCATTTAAAAAAAAAAAAAAAAAACTTTCATCATGCTTGGGTACCTAATCAATTGAAATTCAGCTGCCTTAGCCCCCCAAGCTTGGGTGTAACTTAGACCAGCTTTCATCAGCAGCTCAGCCTTTTAAAACAAAAAAAACAAAAAAAACAGAAATCCTGCTATGATGAAATTTCCAGTTTGAAACGGACAGTCAGCTCCTCCACTGTGCTGTCACTGTAGCTAAGGTACAGTCGTTTTTATGTACACAATTTGCACAATTAGCACTCGATAGTCTGAGAATTAGTGGATATTTATTGTGGTTTTATAGTGTAATAAAATACTTTGTGTGTCAGTCTTAGCAGGTGTCTGGTTTTGATCATCCTGGAGGTAACAAGATGATCCAC
>OMLP01014460.1:0-11714 GCA_900302685.1 Spondyliosoma cantharus
AATAAAATCTCTATCTATCAAAGATTTCAAGGACCCATGACAACAACATTGTATCACGTTTTAAACCATTTAGTAAATGTTTGAAATCAGCTTAAACATGCTATAATGGGACTTAAAGTAAAGTGTTACTGTAGGAAACTAAAGGTCCTGTAAAATTAACTTTAGCTAAAGAAACAAAATGGAGGGACAGGGCTGGCAAGAGACATAACACAGACTGAATCCAGTGTGTGTGTGTGTGTGTGTGTGTGTGTGTGTGTGTGTGTGTGTGTGTGTGTGTGTGTGTGTGTGTGAGAGAGAGCATCACCTGTCTCCAGTCTGAGTGATGAGTCTCCTGCAGGTCTCCATCTGAACATCCAGGCCTCTCTTCATGGAGCACATCTCCATGTACTCGTGCAGGTGTCGGTTCATGTCACTCTTTGCCGTGGCCAGTTCCAGCTGGAGTCAGAAAACACGCAGTCAGACACATTCAGAATGTGTGTTTTCCATAATTTCCATAGTTTGTTTAATCTGCGCAATAATGAGGCGCTGGCAACATGCAGGACAAGTTACTGTGGCTAAGCTTCACATGCCTTTTATGTCCGAGGAAAGAACAATTTCTCAAGATGTTAAATTAGTCATGTCAGAGATTAAAAGAAAATATTGCATCACAATGCAATTTAACAAGAAAACAGGAAGGACAGATGTATTACAGGGCTCTTGAGCCTTGATTCAGGAATTTATCAAAGCAACATGATGCACCGTTAAAGATAAACAAATCAAAAACAAAAACAGAAGAACTGTGTCACACTTAATGCTGAACCATGGCTTAAATGTGCAGGCAACAGAGCACGGCAAAAGCCTCAGATGCATTTACAAGCCGGAAAAAAAAGCTCTTGAGCTCAACGCACAATACAAAGGACACTATAAAAAAAGTGACAGTACTATTGTAGCTATTTGTAATTTAGAAATACGGAGCAAGGGTCTGACCTCAATCTGGTCAATTGTCTCTTGGTATTCCTTCTCCCGGGACTTGAAAAGACATTCAGTGTCATTAATCACCTGTTCCAGACAGTCCTCCTGCTGAAGAGAAAGAGACTTTGAGTGTGTGTGGAGGTGGACATCCATGTGAGAAAATGTAGAAACATTCAGCAGCAAACAGAAATGAGTATGTGTGTGCGTCATTAGAGCACAGCTGGTTTTATGCTCCATCAGCTCGGATTTCACCCTGCAGACTGTTCGGATACCACGCAGCCGGTGAATGAAAACAAACACCTACATGCATTTCTTGGAAACAAACACACTGTACACCAATACAAGCCAGACAATGCATCTGTCTCAGTGTTTGTGTGTGTGTGTGTGTGTGTGGTGTTCTGTCCTCAAATGGCCCAGCCACAGTGGAGCTGTGAAGGTCAGTGGATTCTAATGGACATCAACTCTCATGACGCTTTAAAAGCTTTGCTGAAATCTGAACCAACAATATTAACACGCATGCAGTCGCCTGTAGGATGACGAGTGAAAAACTGCACCGACTGATTCTGCTCTCTCAGCGTCGGCCTCCCTGAGAATTACACATCCACACATCCAGACATCCACTGTGTCTGTAAGCCGGATGTAAGGGATGGGAGAAAAAACTATTCTTATATTCTGGCTTGAAAGATCAAAATTTAAAATCAAAAACCCAATTCTCAACATTATGATTACTGATAACAGACCAGCTGTAAGACTCTTATGGCTGAATCAAGTGGATGGTGAAACATAACAAACATAAACATGTGTATACCTTTACGTTCCAAGCTAGGGAGTTTTGTTCTGTTTTCAGATGTGTTTGTCTTCTTTATTATTGCCCTACTTATTGATCTTATATGCATGGTGACACTCAGTTTCTCAATGGGCAAGTATTTGTATCGTATCGTATCGTATCGTATTGTATCGTATCGTATCGTATCACATCACATCGCATAATGTGGGAGGATGGCTGAGAAGGCCAGGTGGCTGTCCTTCACATATCGCAAGAAAGTCTAGAATCTAATCAGGTTTGTTGCTGAAAACCCAGGTGTCGTCCAGTGTCGAATTTGGAGCACCCCTCTGTGCAGCAGTGGGGCTGTGGCTTCAGCGCTCGGGCTTCATGGCTCTGCAGAGTGAAGCTAAACTTACACCAGAGGACTTTTCAAATCTTAATCGATACGGAAATTTAGTTGTGTCACACCCATGTGGAGAACCTCCACAGAGTTTCTTCTCTCTAATCTTAAATACGCACAAAGTGAAAGATTTTTTACTAGTGGCACATCACACTACAGCTGAGGTCATCATACCAGAGGGAGCAATGCACCTCCGCATGTGATCTCATGGAGATAAGCTCCATAAAGTTCAGATATGTTGCAGCTGTTGTACTGGATTGCATGACTTGTGGATTGCATGAGGTGTTGCTTTTGGTTTATAGTAGAAAGCTGAGTCACATTTCCACATTAAAATGTCTAAAACCAACGTTTTTTTTGTTTTGGTTTTCATCAAATTATCCCACGTGTTTCCTACAATGATCAAACCCAGAGAAATCCAGATTTTTTTTTTCAAGGTAATGACTGGATGCGTCAGAGAGTGAGGAAGGAAGTCACCAAACTTGAACATGAAACTTTAAAACATTACGTTACAAATAATCTTGATCTCACGCTACTTCAAGACATCATCAAGTCTACTATACTGATGGTTTAAACCCAGAGCTCAGAGATCTCATTGGAGTGACACAAGTGACCGCAGCCTACCTCTCCTGGTGGGTGGGTGGGGTCAGGAGGTAAAGTGCATCCTGGGAAGTCTTCCCAAAGAAGCAGCGTCTCCTCAGTTTCCTCCCAGGCCAGACTGTCACAATCATCCTCAAACTCACATTCACGCCTTAAAACAAAAACAGACATACGCACATTGAAATGTAATTAGCCAAAGTGCAGAACTAAAGGACGCCGACATTACACTCATCGCATCTCATAATCAGACCACTCACAGTTGGTTCAGCATCCTCTGCATCTCCTCATTGATCTGATTGGCCGATGAACTGCAATGCTCTTCGTCTTTGACCACGCCCCCGTCACTCTCAGAGCCGCTGACTGGTTTGTCACAGTCACTGCCGTTCAAGGACAGTGGCGTTTGTTTCCGGTGGCAGTTCAGGGGAGATTGGTTGTTTGGAACCTGCAGAGGAATATTCAGGATGCAGACCAACGATATCAACATCTACAGCACAAACCTTCACAGTAAGCGGACTGGATAAATTAACTTCCTGGTACCTGGTACATCTGGATCACATCCTCGCAGTTCCTCTGTTGAGCTACGTCACAGAGACGAGCGGTGATGTCGATCCTGCGGCAGATGTCCATGTCGACCTTCATGGCTTTCTCCTGGATCTTACTGTCCAACTCTGATAAGTTCTACAGAGAAGATGGAGGGAACCACATGAGGCAGAGAAAAGGGAAAACCTTCACAGCTTTTTAGATCAATGAAGAGATGAAATGAAGAACAACTTTTGGGTTGTAAAAAAATTCTGGTTGATTGATTTCTTCCTCCAGCATGACCTCGTACACATACATATGTTTTTATTTGATAGTAATGCATGCAGGTATAAATGTAGGTACTTCATGTAAGGTTGGGGTTTTTCTAATAGCCCAGCTAGTCTGCAGGTGTAAATATGAATCAGTTGATAATAGGTGGACTGGCTCTGTAGCCCAGCATAACACGGTAAAAAGGTTTGTCAGTGGTCCAGTAGATCGCCTCAGCTTGAAGTTGCAACATTCATCAAAGTAGCGACTGTTTTTGCCACTGACAGACTCCCATTGTTGTTGTGAGGTGTCTGACAACATTATGGAATCCTCACAGAGATAAACCTTTTTATTCGAGAGTAAAATCCTTTTAATTTAACCAGAAAGAGACGCTACGCTGATCTCGCCAAATCCACCCGACTCCAGTTACAGAAACATTAATCTTATCATCGTAAGACAGACTTCATTTAAACTCAGCAGGTTCCACTTCCCACTGTTGCAACAACATCTGGTTTGGTCAAATTAAACCCTTAATTCACCACATTAGATCAGGGAGGGCAGACATCACTGTAGCAGTGGGGGGGACACACAAGTGTGTAGAACCATAATATTTTCCCATCAAACTTAATAATACTTAAAATACTAAAATTACTCTTTCTCTCTATCTTTTCCTCAACATTATCAAACACTTATAATAACAATCTGAGCCAGTCAGGGGCAAAACTAAGCACTTTTAGTGGACTTCAAAAGTAATGTTGCAGCCAGTCACAGCTGTGGGCTGAGGTCATCTGCTGGACCGACTCCAAAACCTTTTGTACCCATTAGTCAGGTGGTCAAACAATTTGTTGGAGGGGTTCTCCATGTAAAGGTCTAGCTAAAAAGACAAGCTGGAGGAGGATAAACACCTCCCAGGGGTCTCTTTCCACTGGCAACAAACCTGGCAACCCAAAGTTAATGGATTATTAATGATGTATCAACCATCAACTGGTTCACTGACACTTAAAACATGACTCATTATGGAGTTTTGTTTTAGATATCACACTCAAGCCATCGGTTTGAACTTATAATGCTTTTACACAGGGTTTTTTAGTAAAAATACATAATAATATGATTTCACTTTAGTGATTTAAATGGTTGAATGTTGAGCTCACATTGCTCATGAGCCCTTTGAAGAGAACCAGCTCTGCCTTCAGCTGCTGAACTCTGAGAGCCAGCTCGTCTTGGCAGCCTTCGCTCTCCTGCAGGTCCTGCACACATAGAGAAAGCCATGAACACCACACATGAACAGTACAGTGCAAACATGCCCCCCCCCACACACACCCACACACACACACACACACACACACACACACACACACACACACACACACACACACAGAGCGGGCCTGACACATCACTGGATACTAGCCTACATCAGCAAACTGTACAAAAACATCATAAATCCTAAAAGCATAATCTCCACAGGGGGGCTGCAGATTTGACTGATGGCATCATAATTCTCTCTTCTCCGTGATGACTTATTCACACAGTATTGTGCTGCAACCCCCGGTCCGGCTTTTTCAAGTTCTCAGTTGGTGGTTTGCTGCTTGTGGTCTCATGTCAATGTGGTTCTGCAGGCAAAGCAGTGTCAGGTGCAGATTCCTGGCAATGAACTCACAAGTATGCACACACGTGCACACACCTACCCACCCACACAGGAAATCAACAAAGCATTGGTTGGAAGGAAGCACAAATATAACGGCAGGTGTCAGATAAAAAAAAAAAAAACTCTATTCTATTCAGAATAGAAGATTTCTGCAACTTTTAAATGAGAAGAGTTTGTGCACTTTCATGAGTTGCAGAAAACCAATTATAAAAGAGTGCAGCAGCTTTGAATGAGTCAGGACTTCAACGTATCAACGTAATAAAGATAGACGTTGCAGAGAGGAGATGATCGGTGCCATCAGAGTGAGAGCTTACCACCTCCTGCAGCTGCACTATGCTCTGTATTTAAACCAGCTCATCAGTTTAATGAGAACAAAAACATCCAAGATATTTAACCACTGACCGGAAAACATGCCTGGCAGCTCGCTGTCACCACTTACAATGAATTTTGGTTGTCTTAATGAGTCATGCTGATGTCAAAAAGCTGTCAAACAAACATGAAGACGGAAGACGCTTCGATTAAGACACACTGCATTGTTGATCTCCTGCCATGCGTATCTCCACACACACACACAAGCACGCACACACACGCACACACACACACACACACACACACACACACACACACACACACACACACACACACACAAACACATAGTGCCTATGTGTCAGCTGGCAGTTTGCCAAGGCCATAGTCATAAGGCAGTGACAGTGGATGACAGCAGTAAGATTAAAGGGTGTGGGAGTTGTGAGTATGGCCAGAAGACTGGCAGGTCCATAAATTTCCCATGCAGGGATGCCCCTAATGCTTCATAGCACCATATCATCACACAGCCCCATCATAGAGGATAGAGCTGGTACAATGAGATTTTGATGTGACTGTGTGTCGGAAGGGGAATGCAAAGTGATGTGTAAAGAATAACATAAAAGCTCTCACATACTGCGTATTACAAACAGGATACATGATTTTTCTGTTTCCTGTAGCCTACATTGGTAACACTTTATGTCTTGTACTATAATAAGTGTCACTTAATAGGTGCAAAGGCTTTTCTAAAGCGCTGTCTAAACATGTGTGTGTCTCTCTCTCTGTATTTTTGTTATTCACATTTAATCAACCTTGATCACACATAGTGCCCAGCCTTGATGTAGGACCTGCAAAAACCATAGGCAGAAGGCACTGTTCTCACTTTAGATGTGTTGAAAAATGCATAGGTAACTGAGATTCATTTTAATAAAGCAACAAAGAAAAGCTTAGTAAGCTTGAGTTTAACAATGACATAATAGTTGAGTCAGTTAAACCCAATACATTTGTGTTACACAATTATTTTTTTCCAGTCTTTGCCAAAACAATGACTCCACTAATTGATTGGTGCATTGATGACAAAAATAATTGACCACAGATCTCTTGTGATTGTTCATTTGTTATACAAAATGTAATTTGGGGGCTTTGTTCTATAACAATGTGAAGTGCAGCAATTTGAGAGCGTCGGCTTGGGTTCATGGGACTTGTTATGGCCATTTTATAGACTTCACCATTAATCATCATCTAAAAGATAACTCATCAGATGAATCAATAATAATAGTAATGGTTATGTGCAGCCCCAGATCCATTGATATTTTATGTCTCAGTGGAGCATCTTAGTCTGTCTTTATACTCCAGATACTGAGCTTATTTGTTGAAAATTACAACAGTAGGAGGATTCACTAAATGCAGAATGTATTGACATTTGTAGCGGCTTTTTGGGAATTGTGTTTCAAACATGGTTAATGAGAGCACATTTTGTTTTTTAAATCTCCACATGTGCTGCTATCTACACAGACAGGCACGCACACACACTGACACAGATAATCTTAAACAGCCGGTAAACCGAACCTCGCAGACGCATACATAAATGTTGCAGTCTAGAGTAGCTACACCAGATACTCACCCACTGACACAGTCCCCCCATTTCCACAGCAACACACAAATACACTCGGGCAAAAACATATACCGGAAAACACACAAATACACACCTACACTGACATAGAGCGATAAACAGCTGGAGGGCCTTCTGTAATTAAACCTGTACTGCTGTTTGTAAGCTGTCAATGCATGAATGTGGGCAGAAACACACATACGTGCACACACGCACGCACACACACACACACACGCACGCACGCACACACACACACACACACACACACACACACACACACACACACAAAAGCTCATTTTTGTTGCATTTACATTTCATGCATTCTTTATCTGAAAGCTGAGAAAATTTCAGACTGCGGTGTGGAGACGAGTGGTGCCTATTTGACTCAATTACACCGTAAATACATCTTCAGGTGTATTATCACGCTGTCAGAGCAGTTTAACTTTTAAGTGTTAAACATTCAAACATAATGCAACAACACAGAGCCAGAAGTAAGCTGCTAGATTTTAGATTAGATTACTCTAATCGTATGTGTTGTGTTGTTTTCTCATGCATGTGAAATACACTACTACTACTCTTGCTTTTGCTTACACTTTGGATAATGTGTATGTTGTTTATGTTTACAGTGTCTCTTTCTGTGTGTCGCATTAGGTAAAGTGTATGTATGTGTGTGTATCTGTCTGTCCCCAGTGAGGTGTGCTCTCAGCTCTGAGTGGGCGTTTCACAGACAGCCAAGAGACCAGCGGGGAAATTTCCCATCAGCCAGTGCAGTGTGCAGTGCAGGTTAACCACTGAAGGCTCTGAAATCCATAGTTGCGGCACAACACAGCCTTCTCTCTCTTTCTCTCTCTCTCTATCTCTCTCTCTCTCTCTTTCTCTCTTTCTCCCAGCCTCTCTCTCTTTCCCTCACCCTTTGCATCCCACTCCCTCACTCTCTGTCTCCCCAGATGAATTGGAGCAGAGATGAAAAGCTTTCAGGAATGCTGGCAGACAGGCAGTGCTTTACAGTAATCTAACCTGGGGAAGATGAAAGCCAGCTGGGAAGCTGGGAATAGAGTGCAGGGGGAGACGGTGAGAGGAAGAGAAGGACAGGATAGAGTTTTGGGAAAGAAAGGAGCAGAAGGGCTCAATGGGGCGAGAAAGTGAGTAAAAGAGTGGGTGAGGGAAGGATTGTGGAGAAAAGGGACACAGGGTAACAAGAGATGGATATTTTGTAAAGAACGCTGAGGGGATAGATGACAAAATGGGTAAAATGCTTGGAGGAGATAAATGGGATAGTTAAGGATGAGGGAAGGTGGAAAGAGCAAAACTTACTTAGAAGTGGGAACAGATTAGAAGGGAGGATTTAAGTTGCATGTCAGTGCAAGTGGGCAGGTTAATAAAATATATTTGTATTCACCTTAAAGTTGATTAAGTTTATTACAACTTTGGTCTTATGTTCATAGTTGTGGCTATTATTCAATTATGTTAACATTGTACCTGGCCAAGCTGCGAAAAGTAACACATGCATGAAGGTGCAGCATGGGAGCAAAGGACAAATGTGGTATAAGGAGCCAGAGAAGTCAATTTGAGGAGGCAAGTGGGGTTGGGTGAGTGGTGATTCATTGGACGTTTACCTGAGCAAAAAGAGTCCTGTGTGAAGCTCATAGTCTATGATGAACTGATTAACAAAAGATAAACAACACCTAAAATATGTGCTGGATTGGTTAGTAATCAGGATATTATCATATGTGTATTATTGACACAATATCAATATTTTGTTGTTTTACAAAAACTACTTTTTACTTAGTTGAAGTTTACACGGTTAATTTGACTTTAAATTCAATTTCAGGATTTAATTTGAATGTTTTGGTTCTTCTTCTGTCATGTGTGATAGTAATGCAGACGGTGACAGATGGGGAAAAGGAAGTGAAAAACTAAGGTCACGATTGAATAGAAACAAAGCATGAAAACGGCTGCTACATTTGGCGTTGTAATTACTGTAAGTCAGTTTCATTTGGAGAGGATGACACATAGTGTAATTGTAGCTGTCGTACAGATGACAGCAGCCCAACACAAACCTGTGGAGTTTAAATTTCAGATCCTCTTCAGTGGAACAAACTCAATTGCAACACCGCTCACTGAACACTGAAGTAGCATCAAGTGTAGCGTCGTTGTCACTCGAAATGGCTTTGGCAGGTGGAAGGGGGAGCTTCCTTTGTGGGTGCGTGTGTTTGTGTGCGTGCTCTTTGAATCATAATGTAGGTGGAGCGGGCCTGTCGCTGCTGTGACAAATCCCACCTCATGCACCTTGTACTTCCTGCACCGAATAAGAGAGGCGCACCACAGCAAAACGCTTCCCAACCTAATTGAAATTTTGAGGTATAAGAGGATTTCTGCACAACGTGAGCTGACAGGCTCCATTCACCAAATATCCTCTTAGACTCCTCTCCCCCTCTCTCTCTCTCTCTGTCTCTCCCCGAGAAAGAATTAACTTTTATCAGTCTTCCAAGTTTTAGCACAGCTTACACCCATCTCTATCTGAACGTTCTGCAGGTGATCTGTCTCACTTCATCTGCCTCTTCCTACCTCTGTCATTCAGGCTCGCTCTGCACTGACAGGGACACTTGTTTTTTCTGTTTGCTCTCCATACTTCTCACGTCGTAAAAGGGCTGAATAGGTAGAGAAGAAGTGAATGTAGATAATAAGATGAGGACGGAGAAGAGGTGGGTAAGAAAGTGCAGAGTACACGAGGCAGAGTGGGAGGTTATTAGATGCCCTCAGACTGTCATATCAGCAAAGTCACATTCACCACACATACTTTAGCTGAACTTTCTGAATAGAGAACCATAGAACAATATTCTGTTTATGTGTCTGTGCTTTGACACATTAGGATTAATATCAGCCTAGAATTGAATGTTCTGCAGTGTCGTCTGCAGTGTGAATGTTCATTTTGATTTACACCACGGTCGATAATGTTTATTTCCATGTTTTGAGTCCGTGTAATTACACAGAGTAACTACACACACATTGAAATTTAGTAGTAATGGTATTGATTGTATTCAAACATGCTCGTACGCTCCTTTTATTTGTTCCCTCGTCTTTGTGATTAGATAACCAGCCATCCTGAAACAACACGCTCATTTATTTATGGGGTGAAGTTATTTGACTCCCACTGTGAAGCCTCCATTATCATGCACAATACAATGCTTTTGTGCTACGGCAAAATGCATGGGCGTAAAACTCTAATGTGCTCCCTTGATAAAGAAGTGCTAATTTTAGAAAAGCCTCCCGTGGAGTCAGTAAAAGGACGGCTTATGCTTGTGATGTCTCCATCGGTAGAAGAGAGGGAACGAGTTTGAAAATCATGCAAAGACCAAGATTTTAGTGTTGAGTTCATGACCAGGTTGGAAATCATTTTCTTCACTACCTTTGATTCTTGTATAAGCAAAATAGATGGAATACATTACTTTGCTTATATTACGAAACTTGAAGAAATTGCCACCTACGTTGTAATAAGTGTCACCAAGACTAATGCATCATAGTGATTTTTTTCCTGGCAAGCCCGGTTTCCTTATAAAGGTTTAAGTAGGGCCATGGCCTAACGATACAATTCCAGTGTGTCAGACATAATTCAGGATGAGTCATTGCACCACATTCAGGGAGACGTAGAAATGAGCGTGTGTTGTGATTAATGTGTTTGCCTCTGGTGGATGTTTGAAAGTGAGAATAAGACGGGACGAGAAGAGAAAAGGAAATAGAAGTGACTTAAGGAAACTGGCCTTATTCTCTTGGGTACGTGCTGTATTTGTGTCCTTCTTTCTGGTCCAATCACCTTCCTGTTCCTACGGCGAATGTCCGCTGCAAAAATGATTCGCTTGAGCAGAAACGACATGGAAACAACTGAGATACTGGCATTTTCGTGTGCAGTAGTTGAGTCAAAAAATCCAGTGCATTATTTACTTATTGTAATTCCGACGAGCGCTGGTAGTATTACACATAATAATTTTCCCATTAACCTTCCCAGGAAACCTATGGATGCCAAAATGAGAACTGGTGCAGCCAGACATTTCTCCAGTGCTGGCACAGTGCTGTGGAAATACATGTCTGACTATGACAGACTAGTGATGTGGCAAAAATAGCACCAATAATGTCTGTTCACGCACAGCTCCTGTAGCTGGTGGACATTGAAACCATTACACCAGCCAGTTCTGTAGGTGTTCTGACACTAACAGCCCTCATGGAATGCATCCAGACCATTTTCAGTGGACGCTGGCCTTTAGTCTTCCTGCCCTCTCTCAGTCACACCATCTTCCCTCCAATGATTGCCATTGCTATCGCACATGCCTGGAGGGTTTACTGCAGTGTTATTCCTCGCTCTCCCTGTCCTCCTCACTCTCCTTGTTTTTCATTTTCTAGCTCTCTGCCTGTGTCTTTGTCTCCCTCTCTCTGTCCCCTGCTATGCCAGCAATGCAATTTTTCACTTCAGTGGGGAAACAGGTATAATAGAGCTAGTGCGTCAGTCTGTTTAATAAAGGAATAAAGGCAAAGAGGAGAGATGAGGAGGAAAAAAATGAAGCGCCCTTGGGGCTGAAAACAAGGGAATATACACACATGCTGCATGTACACATACACACTTGCACAGACAATAAGGAGGGAACACAGAAATCCACAC
>OMLP01014462.1:0-12764 GCA_900302685.1 Spondyliosoma cantharus
GGTAAAAGGATTTTGTGTGTGAGTGGAGGACATCATGTTCCAAGTCACTGCCCTTGATGTCTGCCTGCAGCCTGGTGTTGTATTCATGTCTGCTTCCCCTCCTTAGTACTGTTTTCTGAGTGTTTCTTTCCTTCTCCACGCCTTCGCTCTTGACAGCCTCTTGGATGCTCCATGAAGTCACCGGCTCTGACACCAACACCAACCCTCAGCCAGACTGCTGTTTCACTCTTTATTTCTTTGGACCAAAAAGATATCCAAAAGACAACAATGAGGAAAAATGTACTCTCATTTGAAAGCAGAATATGAAGATACTTCTGTATCTGCTGCCATCTGGCAAAAGATACAGAAGTATCCGCTGCCATACCGCTCAACTACGGAACAGCTTCTTTCCCCAAGGACATGAGACTCCTCCAGTCATCATCAGGACACGATTGTCTAAAATAGATGTAGCAGGACTCAAAGGGACTTGTTTTTTAAACCCTTGTTAACTGACATTACATTTACCTTGAATATTCACATTCAATAAAGAGTTTATAACAAATTACAAACTAGTTATTAGCAGTTGTAAGAACATTTTTATTGTTGTAAATGTTTATTAACGTGGTGTGTTACATTACAGCACTGGTGGACCCCCATATTTGAAAAAATGCTTTGAAAGTGCCCTCCTGGATGCCCCTATGGTATATAAAACATGATAAAGTGCCCTCCTGGATGCCCCTATGGTATATAAAACATGATAAAGTGCCCTCCTGGATGCCCCTATGGTATATAAAACATGATAAAGTGCCCTCCTGGATGCCCCTATGGTATATAAAACATGATAAAGTGCCCTCCTGGATGCCCCTATGGTATATAAAACATGATTAAGTGCCCTCCTGGATGCCCCTATGGTAAATAAAACATGAATAAGTGCCCTCTTGGATGCCCTTCCAGTGGACAAAACGTGGCAAAGTGCCCTTTCTCCACTATAAATATATCACGACTTTCTGCGTGTGGTTTGATGTGGCGCCTTTTTTATTTTGTTGCCCCTGTTCCTCAAACATCCTGACTTTGCCACTGCATAACAGTATATTGGCGTTCATTATCTGTGAATTTACTGGCATCCAGTTAAAGCAGTTGACAATTACATCATAAAAACCTAAAATGGTCTTATATCTTATTAAAACTAAATTATAGTGTGTTATAAACTAGTGGGGACCTCTAATCTAACACAAGTTAGACCACCATCCCCCAAGATTTTGTCTCAGGGTCCACCTCTATGTTACAGAAAGTACACATGACCAAAATAATCATACGTAATATGTAATTTGTAATTCCCCTCTTTGTTGGGGGCACTGTGGAGCCTCCTCAAGGACTCCCAGGGGTTGGTGAACCCTCATTTGAGAACCATTGTTATAAACCATTCAAAAATGCGTGTGACTAAAGGGAGAGTTACACCATCCAAAGATTTCCAAAAACATTATACACAAAGACAACATTCATCACTGTCCCAAGAAATCTCCACATTTGGAGATTTTGCAAGCTTCCAAAAAAAGTAAAAGATAAAGTCTTCATTTATGAGTTGAATAGATTTCCATTCTTCTTAAACTAAATAAAGAAAAACACTATTAGATTATCTTCATTATGTTGTAAGAAAGCTAAAAAAAAAAGGGTGTTTTTTCTGAGTTCATGGAAAGACTTTGCATATGTCAATCACAATATGATATTTCTTGATTACACAATTGTTTTTTGGTATTTTTATTAAATTCTTATGATATGTTCCCCTTAATGAAAAGTCCTTGCCGTGTATAAAAACATACGTAATAGGTACAGTAAATTAACTTTATTGTATTATCAATTAAATAATGCTTAAACGCATTGTTTCTGTCAAAACAACACAAATAATGTAAGTGGTGTGGGATCATGGCAGCTGTTGCCTTCATTGTGTATTGTTCCTGAAAATCTGTCTACGTGACTCAGAAATGTTCACGGACAAGGTAACCCTGCAAACGTGATGTCAGGAAGACGTTCAGACCCATTTTTGTAAGTCTGGTGGACAGACACATGACTCTCTCATACAAGTTAAAGGAACAATTGACCAAAAGACATGCACAATTTTCTTGAATAAAATGACACATTTCTCTGTGCTTGAACATTGTAAGTAGGCCTACACAACTCAACTAAACAAAACATTACTTTTGTAGATTTCTCAATGCAGGAATGTTACATATTATATCTTTAAAAGAGAGCGCCTTTGAGTTTCCATGTGATTTTTTGGATCATCCATGAGCTCAGGCAGCACTCATTCTCAAACTCATTTATAAATTATATTTGACTTTTTTTTGTTTGAGTTGACAGCAAAACATGAATGAAACAAAAAACATGACGTGTTCTTCTTTTTTGTTTCATACGTGTCATCTAAAATTGGGAGAATTGGAAGAACATCATAACAAACCAAGAGAAAGATGTGAGAGAACACATGTAAAAGATTGGTAAAAAAGAAAAAAAAAA
The DNA here is from genome assembly GCA_900302685.1 of Spondyliosoma cantharus. Lineage (NCBI taxonomy): Eukaryota > Metazoa > Chordata > Actinopteri > Spariformes > Sparidae > Spondyliosoma > Spondyliosoma cantharus. The sequence continues at coordinate 2,491 of OMLP01014462.1, forward strand.
AATCTCTTTCCTTCTTGCATAATCAAAATAAAATGAAAAGCGTCTTGAAATGTGCTTGAATTAATCAGTGACGTCAACAGTATCCATGAAAATAGTTTCAGTGACATAACACACTGAAAAATCGTGGCGCCGAAACAAAACATCCAACTGGTGCATGACAGAAGTATCCTTTCCAAACCAATATGACACCATGAAACAAACATTTAACCAGATTGGCACCAAAAGACAAACACTTTGCATCCACGCTCCAAACTTTCTACACAGCATCAGAAGAAGTTTGCTGAGAATATGTTGAATGATTGTGTGAGCCTATGGATGAGAATCCACAAATATGTAATCCCCAGTTCCAGAAGCTGGCGTCAGTGCTCTATATACCATCATAATATTATACTGTGTGTTCTTTTATGATTACAGTAACCCTTGAGTAACCCCTTTTTTAATCATAGTGCAGTCGCAGCTCAGGCAGACGGGCACAGCCAGCCTGCTTCTGTCCCCGTCTTGTCTCCGCTCTGTTTATTTAAGCTAGGACCTCTGCCACCTGGTAATGTTTTCCCTCTTCAGTGAGGTAATGAGGATACTCTGCCATGTTCTCTGCTGTCGGATGCTCTTAGTCACGGCGGATGAGAGACACGCAGACAGAAAAAGAGAGAGAGAGAGTGAGTAATAATCCCTTAGCTCCCTCTAGTGCCTCCACAAAGACAGTTAACACGTGTGAATAACAAAGAACACATGCACAAACGTGGCCAAAAAAAAAAAATGTGCTCAAGGAAGGTTTTCTGATCTTTTAAACTCGCAGTCTAGCAATTGTTCCCGCACACGGCCGTCGACAACGAAAGGGTCAGAGATCAGAGCGAGTCTGCTTGTGTTGTGATTTGCTCCGAGGCACGCAGACAGTCATCTCTCAGGCAGAACTCTGGGCAAACTGAAGTGAAAGGAGAGCACATAAATAAATGATTGAAAACAAGAGAAACACAACTTTACCTCGTGTGTTAGTCACTCTGCCCTGCTCTTTCTACTCAGTTCCCCCAAAAAAAAAAAACACAGCCTCACCCTGTTGGCGCAGTGTCAGGCTTCAACGCCGGGGCCTCCAGTCTATTCTACGACACGTTCTCATTATTCAAATGGCTCGTGTATCCCCTCCTATGTCGCAGCAAAAACATCTGCTTTGTAATTTTGGTCGGGTGCTTGACACGAAGCCATTTGTCTCCCTCTGACTGAGCTGTGGGTGACAGATAGAGCAGAGCTGGATCATTTATTTAGTTATGTTTGGGATGAATGTGTGTTTTAAGGACTGCCAAGCTTTTTGGGTTGTGGTTGCAGAGAAAGCGCAGCTCGAATAGCAATGCTTTAAATAGCAGGGTAAATCCTTCGTAATTAGGTTCGATAATTAGAAAGAAATGCCATAGGAGAATTCCCGCAGCACAAATACGCAAAATACACGTTGGATTTTTTTTGTAAACGTGGGCCTGAAAAAATGTAGATAGCTGAGGGGTTGTTGCACTTCTTCACCAGGTTCATTTTAAAGGAATAGCAGCTGCTTTTACATGGACCCAAATATTCCACTAATAATCAGAATAAATGCCCAATCAGAAAATAAATGGCTCATGTAAACAGCTCAATTGGAAGAGATTGATCTGAATGAATTTTAATCAGACTGAGAGGGGGGATGTAAACCTTTGACATTCAGATCAATAGGAAAACATTAACCGAGGAAACGTTTACTGCGATCGTTGGTGTGTGGTTGGATTGAATAAATTTTTTCTGCCCGGGCTCGTCCCACATTGTTGTAACATCACAGGCTCCCAGGCGACACAAAAACATGGCACCGTGTGTGAGTACATGTAGGTGGGTGGTTTAGGACTTCGTGCTTCCCTAATGGCTGTCAGGGTGATGTACAGCTGGAACAGATAGTGCTTGATCATGCAGAGGAAGCCTGTGCACGTGCGTGTTTGTTTCAGCGTCATGGGAGAGCTCGAACCAGCAGATGGTGCTCTTGATTTATCCCTGAAGATCTCCCTCTTTCTCACACTCTTACTCACACACACACACACACACACTGTCTTGTCCTATGGGTCCAGACAGTGTGAGGAAGAGCCCCTCATCGCGGTCAGATGATTGAGATTGTTGAAATTGTCTCCTTGAAACTGGCAGCCGCGGCCTCCTCAGCACTCGGCTGAAGTCACGAGTCATGCTCCAGGCTCTGACTGCTTGCTCAGCTAATGTGAATTTGGCAGACTGCAGTAAAATACAATACGAGGGCAGAACCATAAAGCAATCAGTGTTCACCAGCTATCCATTTCAAGCCTCCGCACACTGCTGGTCACTTCGGTGATGTGTGCAATCCACAAACACTTTCCAGTAAAGCTGAGCCGTCAAAAATGCGCACTTGACATTAAATTCATCCAGACGTTTGCATAACTGTTCATGGATAAAATATGGCGTGTTTACACTGAACAATTAGCTTCCTGGGATTTAAGTAGGTCACTTCTTTTGGATGTGCAGCGTGAATGCAAATGCATCCAATTCCACCTTCCTAAAGCCTTGGCCTCCCCCTCAAGTGAGTTGCTTCTTTGCCAAGGTAATCCACAGTATGGATCTGCATGGAGAGGCTTTACATACAAATTGACGGGGAGGAGGGAGGGAGAAGAGCCGCGGGGCCGACTTAAGATATTAAGATACACAAGAGTATAGTCAGTACATTGTAGATGGATGGAAAAAAATTGCACTTCACAACACTGAGCAAGGGCAAGATGGCTGCCGGTGCTGGCACACATGTGAAGGAGTGTATTTAGCACTACAAGGTAGATTACTCCAGAGTGGGTATTAGGCAGCGAGCAACTGCTGGAGAGAGTTAAGACACAAAGGCCTGCTGGGCATCCAGGCAGAGATCCATCCCTTTGCCTCTCAGAGTTGACTCATACGCTCTATGTGGGCAACATTATGTGCACGTACACACACACACACACAGAAACACACAGATACGCACAGTTGGTTTGAAGCGGATGACAGACAGAGGAAGCTGGCAGTATAAAAGAAGTAGTAGAAAAATCTCTCGATTCATGAAATTGAGAATCTCTCCAAGACTTTATGTTTTAATCATTAAATGACGACAGTTTCATTGATTAAGCCGTTCCACCAACAAGCCAGTAACATTTCACCGACATTACTGCAGTGTTCTTGCTGCACATCGGGGTCGAATGATTCACGGTAATTATCGTATTTGTACATTCATTTTGCCCCCTGTACAAAGCACAATCAATAATTCCAAAACAGCCATAATGTACAATAGTTTCACCATTTTGTGACGTTTACATCAGCAGTTGTTTTTTTTATCTACATTGCCTGTTCTACGTTAGCAAATCATGCTTTGTGTAGACTATGATGATGAACGGGATTCGTCAGCAGGGCGACTCGAAGGTGGAGTTTGAAATTTCACTAAGGTGTTCTGTGTAAAAGCGGCAGGTCAGACATTTATGCCCTTTTATTCTTGTGGTTATGACTAGCATTTGATCATTTTCCCCAAAAAACGATAATTTCAAGCCTCTGGTAAGATATTTTAACATCTGCTACACAGTCACACGCTTGTTCTTTTAGCTAATTTCTGCACAAAACTTGACATCTGTCTTACCTCATAACAGACATTATGCCAATGGACATGTTAAATCGTCGTAGAAAAAACAAAAGCTAGGCAAAAACCCGATCACAGTCCTGTTCTCCGGCTAATTAATGCTTATCAGACTGCAGCAACTGCTGCAGACTGCAAGTCACATATCACATTCACCCTAATATGTTTATTACCTGACTTTCACATTGGGAGATAGCAGGAATGGTGGTGACAAGCCTGCAAAAACAGGGACTGCAGTTAGAGGCTGTGTTTCAACGTTTGTAAGCGTGACAAGACTGGATATTTTTAGGGAGACCTCGAGACAGCCGCGTTTGAGGCAACAATTACAGGTATTTCAAGCCAAACCATGATGATTTCCTAACACTAAGTGATTGTTGTGCCTAAACCTAACCAGAGCAAACACACAGTATTGTCACAAAATAAGGATGAAAATTGAACCTAAACAACGGTAATGTTGCAACATAAAGAAACAAAACATATCAGCGCTATCTGTGGTCCTGTAGAAACATTATTTGCTGACATTTATTCTGACGATCTGGTTGCTTCACTTCGAGCTTCTGAGGTGTGGCGTGTTATGCAAGCTGCAAGGTTCACTGCTGAATCACTGCCATCACTCCCAGAATTGATTGGCATCTCTTTTAATGCATGGATTACCACTAGACAACAGCTTAATCCAAGTCATGAATGTGTCGCATCAGTAATGTTTGCAAGCAGTGCAGTAATATTCTCATCTGTGACAAACAAACTACTGACTTGTCATCATTAAGAAAAATGTTCAGCTGTGAATGTGAATTTGGCTCAGATTTATTTGAGGATTTGGATATTTGACGCCAAGAACATGTTGTACCCTAATAAGGACTCTCACACTTTGGGCACAGACACGCACACAGCGCGGAGGAGTGGGCTCTTTATTGGTACTTACGTCAGGGTGGAAAGAACATTTTCTTGCCCATATTCCTGTCTGAGGTTAACGGGCAACATCCGTCTCTTCCTCGCTCACTCTCTCCCTCCCACATTCTCACTCTCCCAACTCACTCATCTTAATTTCTCGCTCTTACCCTGCCCACCTCTCTCTCTCTCTCTCTCTCTGTCTGCCTTCACCACATATTTATTTCCCTGTGTAGGACAGCCTTGCTGCGAGCACTGGCCTACAGGGACCCTTTTCACGCTGCTGAAGTGCACAGCGGCTGCAGATTGTAACCTTATGTGCCCCGGCAAGTGAGTCATGCGAGGTAAAGAAGGAGCTGTGTGTTATTTGTTAGAGGGAGACAGTTGGGTATTGAAGAAGGAGCCGGGCCACAGAGTGTGTTCCCCTTCATAATGTGCTAATCAACTTAACCACCGACACTCACTCACAGCACTATGGCGTCCAGTCCCACAGGGAGAACATTAGGGCCCAGCACAGGAGCAGATATCGATTCAGCACTGTGGGTTTTTTATATACGAACACGTCATACAGTGGTTTGAGAAGAAAGGTTGCTCCGCTGTCATCAGTATTATCGCTATCAATCAATCGATAATTTTAAAGACGAATCATAAGTGTCCTGATTTATTAAGATGGACGATTACTGTTATTTATTGCTCTTCCTTGTTTGTTGGAATTCTGTCAATTAGATACAGAACTCAATAAACATGAGAGCTATTTTGGTTTCTGTTGACATCTTATCATTGATTTCCCTGCAGTACACTCTCATAACAGGCCATAAAAGAATGAATGATTACCAACAATAACCCAGACAGTTTCTGAGCTGCAACATGTTCTAATTTGTGTTTCATGTCTACTACTTTATATCTGCAATAACATATTTTGGCCACTCAGAGGCAGTAGAAACATATTATCACCTTATAATGTTGATATGGTGATATTTACACATCCAGCAGATACAAAGCAAATATTAGCATTTATATGGAGCCATGTTTCATTTCATAAATGTAAGTTCAATATTCACTCTCTTTTAGCTCCATTTTTGGTCACCTCCACTCCTGAGGGGAACATCTAGCTATTTAGCTGCTACATGCTCCAATATGTTCAGTTAGCCTGTCGCTAACGCAATCTTTTTTGCTGAAGTGGCGAGAGACAGCGTTGATGAGAGCTGTGAGACTGAACCAAGACAGACACTAATAAAGTCTGAAGAGCGGAGGGGAACTGCAACTTCGAGTGATAATTCCCTGCAATTCATCACAAGCTATTACATCACTATTAGTAACTTGGTCCATTGTTTTGTAAAAAAAAAAAATACTGATAAGTGCAGCTTTAAAGGGGCACTATGTAGTTTTGGTGAAGAAATTCAAACTCAGATATTTCAATATTTACAATATTTAAACTCAGAAATATTCTTTTAAAGGTCCTCAGAACACTGTATGAAGCTAGAAAGGTGGCAGGGTCCGCCACATATAAACAAAGTAAAACGGTATGAAATCAGGTGGCTACATGTGATAATGGTGGGATAATGGTTAATATTAAAATATAATAGAAGTAGAAAACAAAGAGGAAGTCATCCAAATGTCAGTGTCAATTACGGCAACACTAATCTAAAGTTTGCTAGCATTAACTAAAGATTAGCTTCAGTTATCTACTAGTCTTCAAATTCTGTTGTAGCGCTGAATGTTTTCATTATGTTAAGCTCTTTGAATTGACTGTTATAAGATGCTAAACTGGCCTCCACAGTCATTGGGCAGACTTTTAAGTCATTTATCTACTGAAAATCTTTCGAAAATCATGTGTTTTTGTTAATTTTTCCACATCGTTTTCAATTGAACCCAGGGAAAGAAAAATTAAGATATTCAAAAATCCCTCCTCCTACATCCACATGACCTTATATTGTGTAATATTGTCTTCTAGACTGCAGTACCGATACTCTGCCAGCAGGTGGCACAGCACAGTCTTGGTGTTCTGAGTGAATCTGCTCTGACTGCTTTAGGCAGCATGACCACAGGAAAATAGACCTGACTTCACACTCCTCAGTACACTGCAAGCATGACGGCGCTCCATTACTCAGCTTATAGCCCCACGCGCACACACACACACACACACACACACACACACACACACACACACACACACACACACACACACACACACACACACACACACACACACACACACAAATATGCCAAAGACGTTAAGAGCTTCTTTGTTTTTTATTTTTAATAGAAAAAAAGTATTCAAAATAATACAACAGGAAGTATCCAGTAAAGATGACAACAAAAGATGTGATCGGGTCTGTGTCTACTTGGCAACCACGCATCCTCCACTTGAGCTCAGCCCAGTTTACTGCTTCAGTGCCCGTGTGTGTGTGTGTGTGTGTGTGTGTGTGAACACTGGACCAAAGCAGAAATAGAGCTTCACAGAAACCTCTGATTGATGCACATGATGGTCTGCTGGTGAAATGAAAGGGATACAATAGTGTGCGTTTGTGTGGTTTATATGTACACGCTGAGTGTTTGGGATGAGTGTGTTACCGTATGTACAATAAAAGACTCCATGTATGTACAGTATGTGTGTGTGTCAGCTAGGATCTGCAGTGGTGGTGTATGAAGGAGGATGTATGGGGTTGAGACACAGACGCTCTGAACTAACGCAGCTTCAGTCTGCCCGCTGCGGTGACGAGGATGATAATGACATTGATGATTGATGACGATACACTACGAACGAAGCCAAGAGTAAAACTGAAGAAATTAACACCAGAAAAGGGGAGAAAATAACTGGACAAGTGGCTGAGGAACAGAATTTAAAAAATAAAAATAAAATAAAGGTCCTTGACTTCAGAAGGCAGGAGGAGTTTAGAGTTTCTAAATCACCAGCTCGCTCCCTACTCTCTCTTATTAAAATATCACAAATCTCTCACTCTTTCTTCTCCATATTCCCTCATCCGCCCTCACCCATTCCCTTAGTCCCTGCATTGCTGTAGGTAGACAGGCCAAAGAAGTCTAGATCCTGGTGGCATTACGTAACTCCTCTGCCCCGGGCTTCCATTCTTCTTCACTAGCGTCTTTCAGTTTCTCCACACGCATCCACCAAGATGTCCTCCATTTTTGAGTTCCTTTTTGTCCAATCACAGGGGTTAGATATTCGGGAAGTACAGACTGACAGATATGGACGGACAGATGGGAGAGACGGGGAGCTGCTTGAGGAAATTACTCTGCTTGACCCGAATGTGGCGAGTCCTTTTTTTCTCCTTCCGTGGCAACATGTGCCTGTCCGTCGTCACGTCCTCCTCCATCTCTCCCTCCTTTCATCTGTCTGTCCCATCATCGCTCCGCCACCTCCATCTGTCCAGTCAGGGGCCGGAAGGGGTGAGGTGCTAAGAGAAGAGGGCTGTAGTCTCTGAAGAAAGTGTTCTTTATCCCATTCTCTCTTATTCTTTCTCCCATGTATCCCCCACTCTTACACTTTTTGATTAAAATACTATCTTTGCCATACGTTCAAAATCACACACATGCTCATACCAACACGCACAGTGTCCCGTCACATGGTAAAACACTGATTCAATTGTCTTTTCTCTCAGGCACACATGAGCACACACGTACGCATTTACACCGAAACACACACACGTTGTGAGGCTCCCTGCGGGGGTGAATCTCGGGGGGGCCTCTGTGCTATGTCCCGTCTTCCTCCTCCCCCTCTGAACAGTAGTCTCGCCCCTGCAAAGAAAGGGATTAGAGAGAAAATGAGATCTGCTGCGTGATTTAATGTTCTTTTTTCTACTCTAATTTGTTCCAGTTAAGCATACCCGGTAATAACCCACGTTAACCGACACTGAACTGTCTGCCTGCCTGCAGAATAAACCCCCACGCACCTGTTACTGTAGCCACATTTAAACTCGTTTTTTTTCCCAGGTACTGACAAAGAAAGCGGATGAAGCTGTAAAGCGCTGACAGGTGGGCAGTTATGTTGCTTTGTTTCTCACATCATGATGAGGAGCTAACTCACTCGCCTTCCCATTTCCTCTCCAGAGCGTGCCTAACGGCTCGTCTAATGCTACACTCCGTGCATCTTTAAATAAAGTTTTAAAACGCAGGCTGCCTCAGCAGTGCGCCGCAAATAAATCAGTGGTGGGGCGTAACAAAGTGCATTTATGAAAGTAGAGCTGCAAATTACGACTTTGATGTACTTAACTGCTGTATTTCTATTTCATGCTACTTTAGGTATTTAGCAAGTGTACCAGCAAGTGTTTGGATGATCGATCGTTTAATTAAAACTCTTTCACTTTCTGTGTGTTATGTGATAAAGTGAGTAAACCGCTTGTTGTGACAGAAACAAGTTCACCTCATTTGTGAAAATTAATAAAAAGGTGCAATATGTAAGAATTTTAGTTGAAAACATTTAAAACTTTATTGAAATCATCAACTGAATGTGAATGGATAACAGATTTTTAATGTTATGATGTCTATGTATTGAATTGAAAAGCATGTTAAGCATGGCTGGCCAGCTAGCCGCGGCCGGTCCCAGTCCAGAGCTCCTGTGCTGGTATTGACCAACACTCCATCAGTGCACTGTGCATCAGTTCCTAGTTTGGACTGCTAACTTGGTAGCTAACAGCAGCTATGCTAAACAACAGCTGGTGCAATTTGTTCTGAGTGTGAATTCAACATGTGGGCCAATGCATACATATTACACCTTTAAGAAACGATTTAAATCAAATGCAAATATAAATTTCCATTAGTCAATAATAAATGTTAGTAGCAGCACCATTCATGATTAAATTAGTCAGTGCATCAAAATGTATATTTGTTTTAAGTCTTAGAGACTTAAAAGTTTGTTAAACAGTCAAGATTAGTTCCATCTCAACCAGCCATAATAACCTCAATGAATTCAACATAGTGTGTTACTAAATTTACACATTCAGCAGACACAGTGAAACATAAGCATTCATTTTGAATTTTGAGCTAGTAGCTCTTTTTTTGGTCTCCACCAACTCATGCAGGAAATATCTGGCTTCTTTAGCAGCCAATTCCTCAATCAAATTCACCACAAAGCTGCTAACTTTGTCAGCCTACCTTTCTATGGGTGAACAGGTCGTGTGCAGTGATGTTTTAAGAGCTTTTTCACTGCAACAGGTCATCGAACACTACACAATTTGACACTGGTGAGAGTGAATCATAACAGTAAAGTTGTGTGATGTAAAACAAAAACAATAAGCTGAAAGATGCTTTTTACATATTGCACCTTTGAGGCTAAATTTTGCGTTTCTATCCTGACATTCACTGACGCTACAGAGCCTTTATAGTCTCCCACCTCTGCTAAAAACACACCGACAGGGCAGAAAAATGAAATGTATCAAATACCAAAGCTGAATCCAGCCATTACTCACTGTCGCTCCACTTTGCAACCTCATCTATAGTCAGAAACAAGCGGTGTAATTCAAGTGGCAGACTGGAGAGGAGTAAGTGCTCATCATCACTGCGGCGGTGACCTGTTTCCTCCCCCTCACACATGTGGAGCGCAGCGTTGAGCTGCTAAGCGGAATGACAATGGGGACTAATGGATGTTGTTGTACAGTCTGTCTTTTTAAATGTTAAGACCCAGCTGTTTCTTTAAAGGCGCGAGACTCACTCTGCCCCTCAAACACATGCACACACACACACACACACACACCCCACAACTGACAGGAAGAATAGGAGAACTGAGGTTTGTCATTCATCTATA
>OMLP01014463.1:25076-37864 GCA_900302685.1 Spondyliosoma cantharus
AAACATTGCACTGGAGCGTCTCCACGTAAACGCCGGCGCCTCCACAACCTGTTGGCGCCACCTTCTGGCCACAACAGATAATAAACACAGCTCCCCCCTCAAAAAAATCGTCCAACAGTTAATTTACATTCTTTAGCATTTCTACTTGTTCTCCTCTTAGACACGACGACAGACAAACTCCTAACTGAAGGCTGGCTGATAATTGAACCGTAATGTCTTGGATCGTATGAATGATTAAGATTCTCCAGCTCAATGCAGTGATGAAACAAAAGCGAAGTAACTTTTGTGTTGCTGTAATATGGAAAGGTAGCACGAGCAGGTTTAACTCACCTGAACACCGTTGAGCGAAGCCACGCCCATGTAGAGGAAGACGCCGTAGAGGACAGGCATGGGAATGAACTGCAGGACGAAGGACAATGAAAAGAGTCATTCGCAGTTCATGCCGAGAACATGTAGCGTCCGAGAGATGCTCCAGAAGGCACGGCTCGCTTCACACAGGTAACGAGAATGTCTATTTTAAGCAGCGTCGCTTAGTTTAAAAATAGTCCGCAAGCAGCTTTTCTAAGAATGTTCTTGTAGTCAGTCTGCACGCGGGTGTGATCAGTCGCTCGGGCTGCCATCGGGTGCACATGCGACCGGTTACTTGGTATTATGGAACTTTTAAAGGAGGAGGGGAAGAAAATCCACCACAATCTGGGAAGCAAGAGCAGAAATCTGCTGTCTAACAACATAAAGATGAAAGATGGGAAGACATTTGAAAGAGAGTCATTCAGAAATTACACTAATCCTTTTGCATCTGTCCCAAAATGTAAATACTGTTATTTACACTGTACAGCAATCCAGCCCAGAGAGAAAAATGTCTTTACTGGACCAGAAGGACGTTATTCAAAATGTCCACAAGAGGGAGCAGCAGCTCCAGCAACCAGCGCTTCAATGGCTTCACATTTTTGTTTTGGCAACTTAATGTGGGAATGGAAACTCGAGAAGTTACTCAGCTGCAATCGGAGCTTAAGCCCTGATGAACATGATTATTTCACATCGCATTACTTCAACTATGGGAGTCCCTAATCGGATGAATCCAAAGATTTTAAATTATTCGAAATCTTAACAGGGGTGACAGGAGTTTGTCCTAAAAGAGGCGGACAGTAATCCAAGTTTCCACGGAAGAATTAACAAGTTGGAGCACTACCTTGAGGATCGGGGCCATGAAGACAGAGAGTCCCGTCAGCAGGAACACAAAGATCCCGGTGACTCTTTGTTCCCTGGGTTGAAATAGAACACACAAGGGTAATCAATAACCATCATGAACGTGAAAGGAAGTGGATTTGGTTCACAATCCTAGTGCTTAGGCTTTTTTATAGATGTGTGCAGTGATGTTTTCCAAAGAAGCTACTCTCTCCAAAACACAACTGATGTGCAGCTATGTGTATAAAAAAAAGTTGGTTTTTTTTGCGTTCTTCTGTTTTTATCTTTCCTGATTCTTGAATTCCAGAAAGATTAAGAGGGATTGCTTATTTCTCTTAATGTTGGAAATAACTTTGTCTGCCTATTTGCCACCCATTTGTAATCAACTACCTGGAACTGTCAAAAGCTTACTATGGGAAAATAAGAATAAACAAAAACAGGGTAGAAGCTTTTGCACCATCATGCTCACCTCACACCCAGAAATTTGGGCTGCTCCCCGGGGGCCGACGTCTGGGTCTCCATTTTCAGAGAGTCGATGTGGGCGATGGAGATGACCGTGGCAGCCACGTACCACGGCAGGCCCATGAAAGAGCAGATGATCATCAGGATGGCCACCCAGAACAGGTCCAGGTGATAGCCCGCCCCTTTCTGAAAGGAGACACGAGGAGAGAGAGCGCAGAATAATGAGGAAGGCGCAGCTATGAAGACGGGATGTCGCGGATGAAGGAAGCATCGAGAGGATTTCCCAGAATGATCTTATTATGATCTTGTGATCGCACGCACACATGTAAAGTTTGCGGAAAATGTGTTTTAACAGTTGAATTAACATCGAAAATATGGCAGAAGAACATTTTCCTGTCTCTTCTGGGATGTTAGTTACTTCTGAATCCTGGCTACAGGCCTTTATTTTCCAGTTTAATCCTTGAAAATATTCATCTATTGTTCCTAGAACTTTTTGAAAGGTTACAACTCTGAGGCAGGTTACCAACCTTGAGTTTGTGCTCTTTCCGGTTGACAATCACAGCAGTGATCTGCTGGTCCATGAATATGAGAATGGTGACCAGCAGAGCCGGGAGTGTGGCCGCCAGGTACACCCACCAGGGGTTCCCTCCAAAAGGAGGAACAAACCAGCCCCTCAGTGGACTCGTGGGCTGGACAAAAAAAAAAATGAAGAATGAAGAATGAGACCGTTAAAGTGACCCGAAACCATCCAGTGCATCATCCTCTTTCTGTGTGGACACGGATAACATCTCAGTGCAGTAAATCAAAGTGGCTTCTCGGCACTTTCCGAGAGTCTCGACACCGAACGGTCTGAAATTACTCGAGCGTCATTACCTGACAGAAATCTGTGATTCAAGACTCTGTGGTCAAACAAAGCTCGCTCTGTGCTCGCCACCATCAGACCCTCCGTGTTCTCACATCACCTATAATCAGGTTGTTATTCGATGCAGGTACCCGCTCCTCTACCCCATCATTCCCTTCCTCTGTGTCAAGGCGGCGGGGAGGGGGGGGGCCTTAAGGCCGGCTGAGGAACATTTGAGCTCCGCAATCTCCAAGACTGACTAAGCCTCGGTTTCAGGTAATATATTTGGCTCACTAGGCGAACTACAAAGAAAGCATTATGTTTTTTAACATCCAGCTTTCTGACAGAAACACGGGTCATTATCAGTGTAATCAGAGGACGCTGCACCTGGCTGACAAACAATTCAGCGCAGTCATTTTGAAAAAGACAGGAGAAGGGCCATTTCTTTGTGTGTCGTATGTACCTTGAATTCACTTGGCACTATGAGCTTTGGAGTGTTTACACCGACGAAGGCGTCCACGCCGCAGAAGAGAAGGATGGTCAAGATGATCGCAAAGTCACTGATGAGCTTCCTCACCTGGAGGGAGAAAACATTACAGCAGGTTTGACAAAGGTTTTTTTTTTCCCCCCCCACCCTGTGTTGCAATTCTCTACACTTGTTTGACAAAAGAATTAAATCCTGTTAAACGACATTTTTGTAGATAAATACTGAGCGGATATCACCCGGCTGAGTGTGTGCTTTCGCTTCTGCGAGTGCAATTACGCGTGTCATTTATGGTAAGTAAACACAGTCGTTCAACAATAGGTGACTCATTGTTATTGTTCTAAACGGGTTTTAAACCGGCCCAAGAGCCGATAGAGAGCCGCTCGAATTATTTGCGAGAGAACGAATGGAGATGGCTGTTACGCAAATGATACGTTTGCATCCAGAAATGCTAAGGTTCGCCCCGCTATCGGCAACATCAGCCCACTGCTTCTTAGACTTAGAAATATCTCAACATTTATTGGATAAAGTTGCCAAAAAGTGCCATAATCAGACAATCAAAATATCTAAGTGTTCGATACTTTTATTTAAGATGAAATATTTTATGTTTTGTGCTAATTAGCACGCTAAAAACCGAGATGATGAACTTTATACTTGCTTAGCGTCAACATGTTTCGGGATCAAAAGTTAAAGAAAGTGAGAAAGAGCTCCTGGAATCCGCCTCCTTCATCCAGATCCACAACAAAAGTTAATGAGGTTCGTCCTACATCCAAGCTCTCGTGGAAACCTGTTCAGTAGTTTCTGTGTAATCCTGCAGACAAACCACTCCAGTTTTGTTTTTTGTTAAAAATGCACAGTATGTCATTTTCTACCCCTAGAAAAAAAACGATCATGGGAGTCGTTCTCGTCGTTAATCAACCACCATCGCTGATGAAAATCTACGCGACTCACGCTGATGAGGAAATGTTCACAGACGAGGAAATGTTTTCAAGGTGTATGCACATTCGGCGACTTCCTGCATAACTCTTTCTTTTCTCTCTAACTTTTTTTTAGACGTTATAATTCTGAAACGTTATTTCAGAATCGCTACATATCCACTGACGGGGTGCCACATCACTCACTGTGGTGGGGAAGAAGCGGCTCGTCTTGAACTGCTTCAGAGCCATGGAGCAGGCGTAAGTCCCAAAGAACAAGATGAAGGACATCAGGGTGATGTCAGGCACGTAGCCGCAGGTCTCTCCGACCAGCTCTCCCCCGAACTTCAAGCACTGCTTCCTGGTCAGGGACGCCCACGTGGCGTTCGCTGGCTGCAGAGGACGAGGACAAAAAGGTCTGTCAAGCCAACAGTGTGTGGCGGAAAACGGCTACATTCATTATTTGAACTACAATTTTTAACTTCTGAAAAAGGACACCACATACCAGATCAGTACTGTTTGTCCAGGAGGAGAGATCAAGGAGATCCGAGGAGTTCCCTGGTGAAATGAAACAAATCGGCGTCTAATCAACAACACGGGAATTACTCTCGCAGTGTCGCACATTTGGATCCGTGTCAGCATCGCAGGTCCACCGACAATCCTGCCAAGTCACTCGCGACACAGAAAACCGATAGGGCCGTTGAGAAAGTAAACAGTGGTATCAAAAGGCCAACACGGACTAGTATCATTTGCTATCTCCACTGTCAACACGGCGGGAATAAGATGAAAGCTTTGTTCAACATACAATAGTGGAATCGCTGCCAAACGTGACTAGGCCAAACACGGCTGTTCAGCTTTCACCGTCTGGTATCGCTGCCATGCTGCGTTTCGGCTGACCCCCCTCCCCCCAGCAATAAATCAACAAAGATGAGTTCTGAAGTAAAAAGGACGGTTAAAGATTACCGAGTGGTGTCTCACTCAAGTTAACCGTCTGACGCGGTGTGAAGGCGACGTACCAGGCATGCAGCGGCAGTCGTACTGAGTGACGAGGTTCGTGTCGTAGTCGGCGTTGATGGGGTTGTAGTGTCCCAGCTTTATCATCTTCTTGAAAGCGTCGTAGATGAAGATGAAGCTGATGAGCGCCGAGAAGCCTTCCTCGGTGAAACGCGTGAAGTACTGCACCAGGAAGCTGGCGTCTGTGGCGACCAGCACCAGACAGAATATCGCCGACCACAGGCCGATCCAGAGCCGGAACTCGAGGTAGTCCAAGCTGTTGTCTCTGTGGGGAAAAAGGGACGGGTTGATTGTGAGCATTGGAATTAAAAGCTGAAATATTCACTAAATGATGCACATCCACGTTTCCCAGAGACTTATAGATCATGCCGGACAAGCTGTCTGGAGCAATTTCTATTTACGTTTTAAAACAATTCCCCATCGGTTTAGTTAAGATTTCTGGTGATCTCATCCTTTAAAAGTGTTTTTTTTAACAAAAGCTAGTTATGCTCTGGAGCCCTTCAAAATAAAACAATACTGATTTTGAAGCTGAGAAACGATCAGAGCCGTGCGAAGGCTTTCCTCTCTATAGAAAATACACGCGGTACACGTGTGCAACAGCTGTAGGCCGGCCTGCATGGAAACATTCGGACGACACAGACGCCACGACATTCTTCACCCGCGGTGTAAAATTAAATGAGAGTGAATTATTAATAATGGAACATCGTCAGCATGGTGTTCGGTAATGCTAGAAGACTCCGGGAGAGGAAGAGAGTACAGTGGGAGGAGGAAGGAGAAGTCGGCATTTAACAAGCTCATTATTGCTTCCCTGAGGTGAACCTGTACGCGCTGATTGAAATATAGACATAACCTTTTGCCGGGCACACTTTATTGCACTACTCTGGTTCGAGAAAAGGCTGCGTGTGGTGTTGCTCTGAGACGGAAGCCAACTCACTTGCTGAAGTTGAAGAGGAGCCTTTCAAAGACGAGCACCGGGCCCGTGCTGCTGAGAATAGTCAGGGGCTGACCGGCCAGCAGGCAGAACACTGCTCCCGTCAGCGCCGTGCCCACGAAACTCTCCAACACTCCCTGCGAGACGGAAAGAAAACACAAGCTGCATTCACGTGGACCCTAATATTCCAACATGGTCAGAAACAGACTGAGAGGGGTGGTGCAAAGCTTTGATAGGTCAATTTAGTTCAATAGGATAGGAAAATCTTGCAAATGTGCGACACCACCGCAAGACCAAACACCTGAATGAGGCCTAAACCCCCCAAAAGGTCAAACAATTTACTTTTTTAAAGCTGTCCCAATCATTCTCTACCTCTACGCGTTCCTCTGCGAGAGGATCTAGCTGGCAAACTGCAACTTAAGGTAACTTAATCTGTTAAGAAATATGAAGCAGCACTGGGATTTTTACTTGCTTATGAAGCTTATATACACAATTTATTAAAAAACATAATTAAATGTGACACTTTGTGCATCCTGTTGGGTTAGTTGATTAATTCATTAGTATAATAAATATTAATATATTTAGGCCATGGTTCTGATTTACAGATGTGAGCATTTGCATCTTTTCCTTATTTTAGTAATTTTTATTCACTGGTAATATATTTGTGGGATTAACTGAAGGTGACATGTTGGGTTCTGGGTATTTGTGACGGTATTTTCTCACTATTTTTGAAAGTTTTAGAAACAAAACAATCGATCGATTAATGGATTGCAGTCTTTTATCAAGAACCACGTCCTAAATCCTGCTTCTACATATTTTTTTTTGCATTGTGTACTTTTACTTTTAATACCTTAAGTACACTTTCCTGATTATACTACCACTGTAGCTGTCAGTCAATCATCTGAGACCTGCATTGAGAAGAGGGCAGATGAGGGCAGGGATTCCCTCTGCTGTGCTCCGAGTGGAAAAGCGCGGGGGATTGACAGTGGTGGTGGTGGTGGTGGAGGAGGGAAGGGGAGGGACATCGGTAATGCAGCCATGACGAGGCTACAGTGACTGAGTAATCTGGATCTGTGGTTATTTACAGCCTGGGTAAATCCTCCAGGCCGGTGCTCTGCAGGTCTACAGGGACGCAGCTCTTTCCTAGGAGGGAGGCCAAGGCACAGCACTGTAGTGACTGGACACCATTACGCGCCCGGTTGTCAGGGGGCAACCGCAGCGTTTGCTATTAAACCACAGCGGTACCAACTCTTCCACGCGCGGGGGGGGGGCCCCCCCCCAGTCAACAGCAGGTACAACAGATGGATGCGGCATCAGCCTTTGAGCTCCACATTAGCATGGCTTATCAGCTGAAGTGAACTCTTTTTGTTGCTCATTAGTTTGTGACTTAACACCGACAGCCAGCATCTTAGAAACAGACTCAGTCTCACGCCATTACCCTCTGACATCAGAGCTTGGGCCATGGGCAAGTCCATAAGAGCCAATTTACCACTTATCAGCAATCAATTTAATCTGGGAACTTTCACGCACACAGCCGACATGACTACAGACTGATTCATGACTGAAGAGGGGGTTCGCTTTTAACTCCCACGTCTGCAGGTTGCACAAGATCGTTTAATCGTGCCATCTCGGAAATCCATCTTGCCGGGTAAAACACACAAGGGTTGAACCCGGCAGTGCAAACCACTGCAAAACATCCAGAAGTGCATGACGTCGTCCTTATATCTTTGTAATGAAAGCCTGTACTCACAAATGTGGAGTCAATGTGGACAAGTTAATGTTTCTGGCAAAAAATATGAAGGTTGAGTAAAACTGAACAGGGCTACAAGCTGGAACTGTTAGTGCTGCACTTTACTTATACTTTACTTTATATTTATAATATTTCATATAGTTTTTGTTTGAGAATATTTTATTCATTGGAAAGCTTATTTTATATACATTTTGTTTATTTGAGAATAATTTATTTAACTTATTACCAGGCAGCACTTTACAACAGTATTCCATTTAATAATAATAGTCATTTTATTTTCGTATTTTGTATGTTACAATAAATTGCTGGCTTACAAAAGTTCCGAATGCACAACAAGCAGATTTCTGTTTTGCATTTTGTTCCCATACTGTACCGAAAATGGACCGAAGCGTGACCTCAAACCCGAGGTACGTATCGAACCGTGATTTTTGTGCTTCGTCACACCCCGAGTGGACGCTGATAGCATCAGTTGTGTCAGAACTTGAGAGTTTATTCCACTGGAAGAACGGCACTAACAATGAAGTGTTCTCACTCTTTCCTCAACTGGCTCCAGCAGAAGTTTGGTTTACCAATGCGCTCACTGGAAGCGCTCTCCAACTGCCGACCACATTGATTAAAGTTGACTTAAGGCTCCATGACGTGATCAGTTTACCGATCATGAAAATAAAACCCAGTAAAAAACAGTCATGTCTGTAATCCTCATCTTGGCTTGAGACCTCCCAACAGAGGGGTCGGTGTGTTGGAAGTAAGCAGACATTAGGAGCCAGGGGGTGGGAGGATGTTACCTGCATGTTTTCCGTAGCGTCGCCAAGTAAGCCTCCAAATGTGATGGCATTTGTGACCGTGCCCAGGTAGATGAACAAGATGGTGGACAGAGACTGGATGTGTAGCGCATCATAGAAGTCGCTGGCGAAAAATGGCAGCTTCCGCTTGATGTCGAGGATGAGGCCTCCACAAAACCTTAAAAGACGGACAGTCGGGTTAGTGGCTGAGACACTGTTTTCTTGTCACAACTGTGGGAATAGAAATTATTCTCGATTTGCATCATTTGGAAGAAACGGTAAGGAACACGTGCGCTAAATGAAGCAAAAACAAGTGAGCGAGTCGCGAAGTGCTTCGTTGTTCTGCCGTCATGGAAGACCAACGCTGAATGTTTTCCCGAGTTGTGACTTTTCCTTTACGACAGCTATCTTCACGTGCCATCAGGATCATGATCTGAACGATAACGCCCCCATGAGGGCCACGGTGTCACCTAGTAGTATAACGATCATGGCAATCTGACAGCTGTGCTTTAAAAATACAAATAAGGAGGTCAAATTAGACCGAAACATTCACTGCATCGAAAATCATTTTCCTCCAAGAAGGTGACCTCCTAACTTACTTCCTGGTGCACTGGAGCTCCTCCCCGACCTCGTGCCCTCCTCCCCCTCCGTGTCCGGCATCGTGGGGAGTGTCGCCGTTCATCTGAGGCGGCTCTAATCCGGCGTACATGTTCTTCCTTTAAAAAAAGAAAAACAGCAAACAAGCATAATGGCACAAGATGTCAATAAACTCGAGCTTTCTGACGTCGCATCATAACGTCGCATCTTGATCTTGCAAATTTGAAGTGAAAAGAAAAAGTATGTCATTTTTAGGGACTTTAGGGAAAAAAAACAGCGAGCTGGCATCTGTCCCACTTTCTTGGCGGCTCAGTCGATGTTGTGCCTTACGTCGTGCACAGAAGCTCGCTCAGTGAACCGGATGCAGTGGCACCTCTGGTATTTTTGGCGTACTACATTTACAACCATTCATTTCTGGCATGCTCAATCGTACGTCTGATGGAACGGGTATGCAGCACAGCGATGAGAAAAAGAGAATGAGAATGCGACGTGGGGAAGATTTTCTTTCTGTCAAATATGCGTTCATGTTACACACTGGATGGATTTGTAATAGATTCACATGCGGCGGCTTCGTTCGTTTTGGATTAGGTGCTGCGGATTAGAGCGGACCTCTTATCTGAGGAGGGCAGAGACTTGGGCGGCTCTATCCTGATGTCAGGGTCCCACTCTCCGGGGGGCAGGACGATGACCTCGTCCAAGAACTCCTCGATACCGGCCAGCAGGTCCTGCCTGTCCTTTGCTTTGTAGGCGATATCGTGGAACACCTGCCAAGAAAAACAGACATGATCGGAGAATCAATCAAAAAACGTGTTTTTAAAAAGTTAAGTTATTTAATAATCATTCAAATGTATTCCATTTTGTTTTATCAGCATGTTAATGACACGTTATCCATTTTATTAACATTTCATTCTTTTTTTAAATATAAATCAAATTATGATTATGTTACTATACATTATTGTTAATATATAGTATAGTATGTGCAATATGAGTAGTCGTGTAATATATCTCATTTGCTCTTTTTATGGGTTACTTTTGTTTTTTATGAGTCATATGAGTCAAAGACAAATTTCTCTACAGGGACAATAAAGTTTATCATATCATGAATAACATTGAGGGTTTTTTGTTGTTGTTGTTGTTGTGTATTAGTCTCTAAATGTTCAACAGCCTACGTTTTGTCAATCACAAAGAGTTGCATTTGATTTGTTGGAGAGGTTCCACGAACATAATGTTCCACTGATTGATGCCAAACGTTTCAGCGATCACCAGCGTGTTTTTTTTCTCTCTCAAGCCGTGTGTAAACAGTTCGCATCTACAATGACTCGGTGAAGGACGCGTCCTACTCACTTCCAACGCGTCCGTCTTTGAAATGCAAATCATGGCAACAAACCTCCCCGCCCATAATACTGACAACTGACGAGAATTTTTCGTCAACTCTTTCACAATGTACACAAATAATGAGCCGCTATCTGCGTGTTCTCCAGGACTCCAGGGACGAGCAGAGTGCTACAAGCGTGGACTCAAACACACACGCAAACATCTGACGAAACCTGTGACACAGCTGTCACAGGAGGGCCGAGAGGTTAAAGTTTAACCTGAGGAAATCCTGGAAAAACATTTCCTATCCTGCCATGTTGACACACGAAACATGCTGGGAAGAGCTGAGGCCCGCGGGAATTTTCTCTCAGGGGGGGTTTAAGGACTTTTACGAGCCGTCCGTTAACATTCCTGACGGGACGTTGGAGCAGGAGAACTAAAGTACACGGCAGAGACGCTAAACACACAGAGAGCTGAGGGCATCGAAGGAGTTGAAAAGAAATGTTTAAAAATGTTTTGTTTGCCTTATTGTTATGCAAAAACAACTCCAATACAACGGCTTAACAATTAAGCTACAAGTTGGCCGGTGCCAAGAGGACCGGCCAGGCAAACTGCTGGGATCATTAGTACAGCAATATCCAGAGAGCTGAGAGATTTGGCAAGAGGACAAGTGCTGGTGGTGGACTGCCCTCTCACACTCAGTGCAACTGGAGCTCATGAATAAATGTGAAACAATCAGTAT
Source organism: Spondyliosoma cantharus (assembly GCA_900302685.1). Taxonomy (NCBI): domain Eukaryota; kingdom Metazoa; phylum Chordata; class Actinopteri; order Spariformes; family Sparidae; genus Spondyliosoma; species Spondyliosoma cantharus. The sequence continues at coordinate 36,093 of OMLP01014463.1, forward strand.
TGATTATCTCGTTATCTTTAAGCTAGCTGTGAAGATGGCTTAAGATGAAGAAGTGTCACGACACTGGAATTTCTAGCCTGGACACGATATCTTGACAAATATCAAACATTGTATAACATTTTCAATACCAAGGGAAAAATTGAAAAACACTGAAGGTATCAAATTTCAGATTTGCAAAAAGTCTTTAAAAATAGTCAGTGTCGAAACGCCACCGGAAAGAGAACTGAGAGCGAGAAACCGGTTCTGGTATATCCGTTGAAACCATTTTAAAATTCCCTTCCCTAATTGTACAGTAAATGCATTTAAAGTAAATGCAACCAGACAAATATCAAATTAGCACAGAAAGAAAAGTACCTCGTCTGACATCAGGGTGGCGATGGCTCTTCCAATTTCATGATAAGACTTCGCCTTCCCTTTGGGCCCCAGCAGGACAAAGAGAAACCTGAGTAACAACAAGAAGATGAAATGTTAGAGCACATTGTATAAAACTCATTTTTAAAATTTCATGGAGATCAAATAAAAAGTGCTGGGGGATCATTTTTCACACAATGGTTTTCTACCTTGTGGGCACCGGGACCTCGGTTAGAGCCCCGAGCATGACGGCCTGCTGCAGACGAACGAACGCCACGAAGGGAGTTTCCAGGAAGTCCACCTCGCCGACCAGCACGTTCGACGCCTCTGCATCGCGGGGCAACTTTTTCATGAACTTGTTCTTCAGCTGTTGGAGCAAGAGAAGGGGAAAGATAAAGTCAGATGATGAAAATGACACGAGAAGGGGATCACGCACTGACAAACTCGTGCTCCATCAATGATAGAAGTGACATAATAAATAATTGTGGTGATTAAGATAAGGCAAGCGGAGGCACTATAAGCACATGAGAACAGGCAGTAGCCGCCCTTTCCTAGAATTATGTGCTGGACAGCAGTTGTGGATGAAAATACAAACTCTTGGGGAGATGATTAACTCAGACATTGGTGTTATGCCAAAGGCCAGGACGTTTTCACAGGTCTACAGTTTCATTAACTGTCACTGTAACACAATTCCAGTTGTTACAGTTTAACTGCCGCTGTGATCTTTCATCTAGGCTCGGTTAGTCTGTACATCTACTACTTGCTACTCGATCATGAGTCCTGACAGTGAGAGGAACTGCGTGCGTCGACGATAGAAACTCAAAGACTGAAAAACAATGAGCTTTTGTTGCAGTGAGCAGAGAGAGAGAGAGAGAGAGAGACAGCCAGGGGTCTTATCTATCAGTATGTGAGGCTCACACACAGCCCAACACATGACCCTGCATAGTGCTGCTTTGTGAACGGAGACCTAAAATATATTCCTTTTGGTTCAGGGCTAACTTACAGAGGACGCATGTTGACTCAGCTGTTGTACATTAGCCAACTGAGCTGTTTGTATGTCAATACCTATCTGAGCTGTTTGTACATACGTTAGCCAACTGAGCCATTTGTACGTACGTTAGCTAACTGAGCTGTTTCTACGTCAATACCTATCTGAGCTGTTTGCACCTACGTTGGCCAAGTGAGCCATTTGTAGGTACGCAAGCCAACTGAGCTGTTTGTACGTACGTTGGCCAACTGAGCTGTTTGTACGTACGTTAACCAACTGAGCTGTTTGTACGTCTGTTATCTACGAGAGGCGTTTGTACCTACGTTAGCCAACTGAACTGTTTGTACGTTAATAGCCAACTGAGCCATTTGTAGGTATGTTAGCCAACTGAGTTGTTTCTACCTACATTCGCCAACTGAGCCATTTGTACGTA
>OMLP01014468.1:5668-24006 GCA_900302685.1 Spondyliosoma cantharus
GGGGACGTGGGAGGTAGTTGGAGGGAAGACAGCTCAGATAATGACTTGTCAAGTTGAGACAAAGGCAGAAGGAATAACTTCATAATGCGTCTCATTCTAAATACAAGTGTAGTGATGACAACGAAGGCCTCGCTAATGAGACTGACTTACACATCGATTCACACACAATGTAACAACCGTTTTCCAGAGCAAACTATTAAACCAAGATAACCGCAAGGCCCGATTAGAACTTTTAACAAAGACACTTTTATAAAGGAGAGAGTTAAAAGAGTTTATTCACTAAGTCTGGCTCACATTGTTTGAAATAATAAGGCACAAAATTAACTTCTTTCTCTTGAGTTGAAAGGGTTTGTTCTACTTTCACCGCACCGACTATTCACACAATCCATTTTTCTTTTTTAAAAATACATTTAAAAGTTTGAGCATTCATTGAGCATAATAGAAGATATGTAATTTGTTCTCCTGCAAGCTTCTGAGAGATCTGCAAGCATCACAGGACTCCAGGTGTTAAAAATGACCTTAACACAAAGATTTCAAACGCACACCAAACTTCAACCTGTGACCCATTTTTTGGATTCTGACCCAAGCTTTGAGAAGCAACCAAAATTCGCTATTCCAGCTGCCCGCGCTTTAGTGTAATGGTTGGCAGACTTTCTTATGGGAGCGAAGCTGGATAATTACAATAATGTACAGCTCTGACGCCTCTGAAAGGAAAACCCTATAATTAATCGCACAGTACATCTGGCTGCAATTAGCTTTACAAAGACCTGTACAATAGCTCCTATCTGCTGTCACACATATCAGGGATCCACGAGCACACACACTCATAAAAAAAAACCCTCCATACAGTTTTCAAATTCACAAAGGGCACACACACAATTCATAACAAAAACTTCCATTGTGCTTATAACCTATTTTACACCTGAATAAGTATCTGTGTGGATGTGAGGGCAGGTATAAAAGATTGTCCGACGTCCAACTTTCTTTCTCGGGAACAAAGACAACAATGAGCGATGACAATATGATTTCTAAGCCTGTGCGAACACAATCGCTGCTTTAAATATCCATACACTGAAGGATACCATGACATAAGGCTCAGGCTAAGGGATAAAGTGAATAATACTTTTCTTCTTTTCATGCGTCAGATTCCTGGAAGTACAGCTGAGGCTGCCTGAAGGTAAAACAAGTAGGACTGTAAAAGTTGCGGGTTTGAATTTCCAGTAGATGAGGTGAGTAAGTGATGGAGATCAGCTGCTGCCGAGGCCACCCGTAGACAAGACTTATACTGAGGAGCTGGCATTCCCTGCTCCTTTTATCTTCCATAACAACTAGTAATGCCCTTTATAGGGCTGCAACTAACAATCAATTGATTACTCAACTAATTGTGGATCTTCAGCCATTTATGTGAGAAAGAGCGGTTTTTAGGGAACCAGTAGGGCTGGAACTGCAACCATTATTTTCATCCATGTTTAGTCTGATTATTTTCTTATTTAATCAAAAAATCATTTTGCCGATAAAAAGCCAGAAAAAACAAAAAGACACGCAGTTTTATGTACACTTCGACTAAAAAGGCAAAAGAGAGAGACAGAATAGTCTGGAAAACCTGTCCAGCGAGAGAGAACAGAGAACGAGTGTGTAACGTCAACAGAAATTCCTCTACTGGGCTTTCTGGCTGAGATAAAAACACACAAAAGCACGTGTGCACATACACAAACACATGCTACATCGTGCTGCTTGGGGTTTCAGGAGGGGTCAGACAAACAGGGAAGAAGAAAGTAAGAAAGTGGGAGAGTGAGGCAAACTGCAGTTTACATCATACCCATTTATGGTCACAGAGCTGAAGCAGGATGTTTGCATTGATGACTACTTTTGGTTTCTGATAAGGCAGCTTCGTCAGACCTGGCTGCCCGTTCAAACGGTTACTGGGGGCACATTCACTTTATGTGACGAATGGCAGCGACTCAGATTCATTCAGGTGCAAAGCCCGAGAGAGAGGAGAGAGAGGCGTGTGTGTGCAGTGATAGCTTCCATCAAAAGTACAGCTTCAAAAGCCTCCCCACACCTGTCCATACTAAGTGCTCTGCCAACACACACAGCAGCATCAGAGGGTGTGAGTGTTGTGGTTGGAAGTCGGCGGTGAATCATTTATTTCTCTGATAAAAACCTGAAAAACACACACTCTCTTTGCCAGTGAAACACTTTGCTGCCAGTTGTGAAAATACTGAGTGACATTTGCTGCGGCGCACAAATGGGACTCGCTTTAAACAGCGGTTACTGGACCACGGGCAGAGGGTATCAAACTTCTAGCTAGGCCTTCTTTGGTGTCTGATCCCCCACCCTCTGACAATTTTATTGCCATGTTCTCCCGCTGAGCAGGGGAATTCAAAACCTGACCTAGGGGTGCATCGTTACCATTCCAAATCACTGTCCCACAGACAAGAAACAATATATCTTTAAGTCTCTTTTTACAACATTTTTACTTCCCGGATTTTTCAAACCCTTAACCTGAAGGTTAAGGTTCCCTGATCCGGAAAGCATCCCTCACAAGTTTTCATGAGGACATGCGCAACTCGATAGACCGACAATGCAAAGGTGCGTTACAAATGTTCATAAATCTTTCACGATGTACCAGCTGAACTGTTGTTACGGGGGTGCGGTGACATACTTCACTGACAGCTGCTCCTGTGATTCTGCATGATACACTATTATTATCTAGATTCATTAGTTTTATATTGATAAACACTGGTGTCATAAAATTGCTGAACTTCAGGTGTGACAGGCACACGTGTCTGATTGTAAGCCAGGTGTCATCAACTGTCTGTTTGTCTATTTTGACTTCTCTTTAACAGCTACAGATGCAGAAAGCATCTTGTTTGACGAGAACCAGCATTGCTGCCAAAAGCTGCCATTGTGGGGATGTAATAAGATGAAAAAAATAAAAAGGAAGAAGATGATAGAGTAGACCTAGAAGTAAGGGGAAAGGCAGGAGAGGAGGAGGAAAATAAGTATAAGGACATTTATTTTGAAATGTACCACCCAACCAGAATGACCAGATCAAACAGAAACTGGTTTCAAAGGGACAAGTTAAAATGGATAAACCCCCTCATCAGTTCACCACAGGGCCAGAGAGTGATAAAGAAGAGTGTTGAGGGATTGGCATGCTCACACACACACACACACACGCACACGTACCAGAAATGACTATGAGATTGCACGCTCACATCCTGTGAAGTCAGCACAGGACATCAGATATGATTCATGTGTTGGGTGACTTGTCCTCTCTTTTCTTCTTCTGCTCCTTTTCTTCTTCTTCTTCCATTTGACTCGACCAATCTATCACCATTCAGAAGGTTATCCCTCGATAGACTAAGTGACCCAAGCCCTGACCCTAAATCTGACCTCAGACCTCTCTACTCTGTGGGAGACTCGGTCTTCCTCCCTGTGTGTTTGAAGCATGTTTAATGCTCTGTTTGCACAAGTTTTTAGGCATATTTACATAAATGTGTGTATATATATATCCTTGAGTATCGGGATGGATACATGGATATAAACAATGCAGGATTCAAAATGTATTTTATATCCTGAATTCATTGGCTTTGCAAATGTTTTATGAGGAAGGAAATTCAACACATGTATCAAGAATACATTCAATCCATTGTGGTGAGTGAATGTATAAAGAACATTTGTTTGTTTACAGGAAAACTCTACTCACATTTAAACATTCTCACATTTAAATATTGCCATCACAGCAGACGCTCTTTGGTATATTTATTTAAAGTTAATTTAAATCTCCTCCTCTCACTCGGGCTATTCAGGCTGTTCATACAAAATGTAGCGTTAAATAAGTCTTTTTCACCTTTTCAAATAGCATCTTTTACACCAATGGTTCACATTAGTACAAACTGTCTCACACTGATCTCCCACACTTTAGTTGCACTTTAAAGTTGCCAAGTTCCTACAAAGTGTTCAGTGTTACAAATGCTGTAATGAGAGAAATAAAAACCCACACACTCATTAGATAACTTGTAATAAGGCCCAACCAATGTGAAAGAATTTTGAGGCCTATAACAACACAACTTTGAGAATAATAAAAAAAAAAAAAAACATCTAGTAACCTTATATTGGCCAATATCCTTTTTCATACACACATGACATACACAAACCTTGCTAATGTGTCTAAGGTTTCAGTACATTTCCCACATATTCCTTTGGTTTAACACTGAACCTTCATGTTGCTACAGCTGATGCTAATGGGCCAGAACTCAACACAGCGAGCGATCACTCGCTTCTGAACGTGTTTTGTGTCACATACTGTTCTGCAATGTACCTCTGTGTGTGTACGTGTGTGTTTTATCGGTCAATGAGGTAGGAGAAATAAACTTTACTCAGCTATAAACACCGCTGACAGAAGTCCCTCTCTAAAATTAGCCGAGGATGACTTGCCGTTTCGTGCCTTGCGCTCACAAGCCCAGCTTTCTCTAAAGCAACCTTCTTCTTCTATGTTTCACTGCCGAGCAGTTATGCAAAAAGCCGTCGGAGGGTTATGTTGAAGTTTAAAGAAGGGACTGCTTGATGAATGGAGGCTGTGATTGTTCATGGCCTCTATTCGGGGAGCACACTCGTGCCCACAGAGTTTATTGAGGTGAAAGTAATTTGAATATGATCCAGATGCCTTCATGTGTGACGAAAAGAAAAAAAGAAGAGAAGGAAAGGAGTCTGGTGAAGGTAAATAAAAAGGCAGATCTAAAATATGAATCATGCGCTGCTGCTGTTGCTGCTGCTGCTGCTAACACCTCCAGCCCACGAGACTGCTATTTATAGACAGAGAAAGAGAGAGGGAAAGAACGAGAGAGGGGAGAGCAAAACGATAGCACGGAGGAAGAGAAGTTCAGAGACAAACAGCATAACAAGGAGAGGAGACAGCAGGAAGAGAGGTGTGAACGATTGAGGGAAAGAACAAGAGACAAAAAAGGAAAGAGAGCAGCGGACAGGAGAGAGAAACAGAGTGACTGGAGAGTTGGACAAGAGAGGATAAAGAGATGGACGAATGATTGCGCACCAGACTGAGAAAATAGCAGGGTCAAACTGCGGCTGACTGGAGGATGGATGGAATAACAGACCGAAAATACAGACAAAGAAGGGAATGGGCTGGGTGATGGAAAGCGTTTAAGTCTGTTTCTTAGAACTGCATGTCTTCCTACCCGCCCCCCCCCATCAGACAGGTGTATGTACCTGTCTCAGGCTGAGTCACTGGGAAAAGGCAGTGTGCCGACACAGAACAAGAGATAACAAGTTATTTAGAAGTGAAGCTTTGATTGCATTCATCAAGATTCAGCCTGTTTGATGAAATAAAACATCTGAACCGTGAAGTGAAATGCCGACAAGTAGTGATCATAAATTCCAAGAGCCCAGGCAACGTCCTCGAGTTGCTTGATTCGTCCGACTGACAGTCCGCAAATGTAAACATATTTTACATTCCATAACATATGACAAAAAAAATGCTGGAATCAGTGAATTGGTCTTCATCAGATGAAATATGACTAACTTATTTCAGAAACAGTATTGATATTGGCCTCAAAAATCCAATATTGGTCAGGCTGAACACCATAGTCATTGAGTAGTTGAGGGTAGATATGAACCAAAACAATGGGTTAAGTAATCTGCGCACCTCAGATTCATGAACACACACCCACAAAAACCTTTTCACACACCAATGCCACATCTGACTTTTGAAGTATCACACACACTTCACAGTTGGCACCCTGACAGCAAACAGGCTGAGTTAAGGTTTGCCAACCGCCCTCAGCAAAGGCAGGTGTGTACGTGTGTGCATTCTATCTATATTTACATATCAAAAAAGAAGCGCGACAACCATCACTCAACTAGGCTAGTTAACCTGGCACTCAACACTTGCTGTTGGGACCTGTTTTGGCGGATGAGAAAAACGTCTTTATGACAAATGGGAGAGATGCCATAGGTATATTTATAAAACAAAAGATGGGATTCTTCATCAACAGTAAATCTAAGCCAAGCGTCTGACACACCTATGATTCTTCGAAAAGAGAAAACCTCAGACTGGAGAAGACTGGCTGATAAAAATATCAAATAACCGCAGACATGCTGAGACAGTGTGGTTGACAACCGAATTTACTGTCTTATTGTTTGGCTTGGGTGATGGCCAGTCCCATGGGGAACTGTTACGTGCTCACTGCCACCCTCTAACAAACACAAATTTGGCCATTGCTCAATATTAAACCCAACCACGTAGATGGATTTCTCTGTAATCCACGGTTAAAGAGGGAAGAGCCTGGTATGGTGAGTGCCAGTGTGTATGTGAAAACACACATCTAAATATTTTTCCACTATTGCGACAGTGTTAGGGACGGCTGATTGTGTATGCATGTTGTAGTATAAAAACCACTGTATGGTGCATTCAATGAGCATCAGAAGCGACTTCATTGCAGTTTTTGGCAGCTTTCCATCTTTCCCTTCTCTCTTTTCCCCATTCCCCTCCGCTGCCCTCTTTTCACCCGTTTCCCCTTTTGTATCATCTCATCCTCCCCCTTTGCTCGCTTCAAGCTACTGAGCTGAAACTGAGCTAATGTTGGGGCTAATTAAGGACATTCCCCCACCACTGCAGCCGGAGCTGATTTGGTGTTTCACCGAAAAGGAAGCCTTTTAAAGAGTTTAGAGTGAAATCCCACCTAAAATGTGCTGGAAGATGCTTACCAGAAATGCCAGCAGTTCTTAGGCTTTTCACGCACACCAACCTACCCCTAAAACAAAGCCACGCTCTGTTGCAAGCATAATTACACAGGAATGGTAAAATTTAAACGCTCAATGATCGTCTTATGCCATCAGTTAGGTTTATAATACATTTGAAGAAGCAAAGTTGTTGCAAATATTCAGCTTGTAAGCAAAATAAAACAAACACAGCAGCAGATTAGTTATTAAATCAAAATAATATTGTAACTTTCTTTGACTCAGAACCAATCATATGTGCCAAATATTACAGAGAAGGCTTTGACAGAACACAGATTTCACTGTACAGGATTTCCACACCTATTTTAACGTCAAGTCATGGACTTCTCAAGGACTTTACAGCCCCAATTCCCTCCAATTCAAGGACACAACACAGCATTGTTGGAGACACGTACTAATGACTTTCCAAAGATTATTTAGAGTGAGAAATAAAACGTTCACTTTCTCACTTTATTCCCATAACCTACATTGTTGGACTCTCATTGTGCATGTGAAAGATGCACTGTCTCAATGGCGGAGGCACATGAAACAATGAAACAATTGCAGGAGACACATGTATACAGCGGAACGAAGGCTATTTACTTGACTTCAGAAAAAACAAGAACTTCAATATCTAGTCTTGCATAAAATATATAAATGAAAGCTCTTGTAATGACCAGTGTTTATGCAGGTCTATCTTTTATTTTTATTTTAAAAGGGTTGATCCCACTCAAATTCAAAAACTTTCAATGATTTCAAGGAACTATGAAAACTTTGGTAAAGCAGTTTCAAGCAATTTTCAAATCTTGAAAAAACTACCTGTGGGTGCATCTTGTGTATCTGACAGGTGACTTGGATGTAACGAAATGTTAAATTTTATGGTTGATCTTTAGTTAGTTTAGTTTAGCAGATTGCCATGTTAGCATACTAAGACTCAGACCTCTTTGTAGACTTGTATGTCACCTGTTTATCAAATTGTCAATTTGATAGTTGATTTAACATATTTACGATGTGCTGTCCACTGAGCATACAATGCTTTACAATGTTAACACATATCATAGTTTCAGCATGTATATACCAGGGATTGACTAATTTTCAGATGGCCAATTATCTGAGGTATTTAGTGTGATTGCCAAGAAAATAACCAAATAATCTCAAATGACTCAATGTTTCCCACACATATATTTTTCCCTTGCCACCAAGTATACAAGTCTATTTGGTGACCCATTTTTGCATTTTATACTCATACTTTTTCAATCTAGTAATTACATTTTTTTTACACCAAGATCATTTTTACCACATATGTGTCAGTTCCATATATCAGTTATCTGTCTTCTTTATTACTAATAATTGGTATCACTATCGGCCCTAAAAAACATATCAGTGGATCCCTACCATCTATCTACAGTATCTATTCCAATGAAGAGTATCATTAACATCCTCACCAGGTCAAGGGAATATATCTGGAGGAGTCCATTTACTGTTAAATTTTAATTGAGGCAATTATTGAAAATTAACACAACTAAAGGGTCAACTACGGTCACAGTTGGTGTCAATCAATGTGTTGGAAAGAAACAGAGCCGTGTGCAAGTGTACAAAAGCCATGTAGATGTGTTCCCAGGTAGCAGCTAGTTGGTGGCTCACCGCAATATCTGAAATATACCTCATAACGTACAGAAATAGCAACATGCAAAGTGTGTGTGCACAAGCAGCAGTAACAGCCTGCGGATGTGCTCTAGACTGTGGTGTGGTGTGGTTAAGTACCACCTGCAACTTCAGTTGCAACGGTGCAACGTTTAGGCACCTCTAAAGACTTTCTCTCCTATTGCATGTCTGATTTTTTGTCACTTTCAAAAACCGCAAATTATGTGATCATGAATTGTCACAAATTAGAAAAATCTTCATCTTCTCCCCCTCTAAGAGATTACTACAGATAATCAATAAGAGATAAAAGCATTACAATTCATAAAATTCAGGATATGATATTGAAAAACAAGCTTTTCTTGAACAGCATCCAAACATACATCAGCACCCTAACCTGTTCTTCTGCAAACAAGAGCCACATGGTTATGCATGCATGCATGGCCACCCACACATCAAACACGCAAACAGCGCACACAGAGAAGGACATAGAGGTTCAGTCAGGCATGTTCAACATGATGTACATGCTACATAATGACACCAGGAACTCTAAAGCACTGTGGCTTTGCAGAGTAATTGTTATGTGTTACCTTCATCTGTTTCCTGAAACTCAGCTAGCTAATTGCAACATACAAAGCACAACCAAACATTTCAAAATGATTCCTCTCTGAGCAGAAACTAATCTGCAGCGCCACTATGGACGGCTGTGTGAGCTGCTCTGTGCTCCTGTGCAAAAAAAAACCAAACCCGGGGCTGTGGAGCATCTGGATATTGAATATACAATAGAGCAGACAATGCCTAAAGTACACAGGTTGAATGGGACTACCATCAGACCACAGGGGATCCACAGTCCATTACCTCCTAAAGCTCCCCATTAGCTTTCCGTCTCACTCTCCCTGTCTGACTCTCCCCTCTGTCTGTCTGTCTGTCTCTCTCTCTCTCTCTTTCTCTCTCAGTTTGCCTGCGTCTCTCTTTTTCATGCCCCTCTCTGTGTCTGTCCGTCTGCATTTATCTCAGCGAATATCACACTCTTATTTCGGTTTGTTTTTTTCATCAGCCCTTTCTGTCTGTCTGTCTGGATCGTCTGGCTCTCTCTCTCCATCCTCTTCTCCTGCAGTTATCTCTCTCTCGTGTCTAAGCTTGTGCTCATGACTCTGTCTGGCTATTTCACTGTCTGTGTACTGTGTTCATTGAGATTTTGCTACAGTGGCTGCCTGATTTTTCTCTCCCTCTGTTCCCATATTTCTCTCTCTGCCTTTGTTTATGCCCATCAATGGATTACATTTGGTCTCATTTTTGGAGTTATCAGGCTGTGCATTCCCTATCGCCAACACTAATCCATAACTTCTAATGGAGGTCAACTGTTGGATCCACATTTAGTTGGATTACAGCAGTAGCAGCCCTTAGATGTTACTTTACAGACACACACAACCCTGCAGACATGTATGACTGTATTACTACATGCAACTCCATTAGCTGCGAACGCACATGCAAACTCAGCACTAGAGGAAGAACAAGAGATATTTCCAATCAAATATTGATGAAGTGACAATGAATGGAGGCTTTCAGATGAGTCCGGACAAGGCCCCCACACACCCCCCCACACACACTAGAAGCCCCTCAAACAAGCCCTATTAAAAAGGTCCAACCCCGCCCATACAGGTCAGACAAAGAGCAGCATAACTCTCTGCTTCTGTCTTTCTTTACAAGTCTGTTTCATCACCTTTCTTCTTTCCTTCTTGCTCCCTCTCTCGCTCTCTTCCTCGAATTTTTCTATTCTTTCCCTCTGAGTATCTCTCTTTCGCTCACTTAGCGTCGTCCCTCTTTCTCAGTGTTACTAAGCCCGAGTCAACAACAGGGGTGACAGAGGTGAGCTGTTTATCAACCATAGCACAATGAATAGACAACGCAACACAACCCACACACATTTGCGCACACAAAGGAAGGACAACAGTAAATAAACAGACCTGACCCTTCTGTCAACCCTGCTTTGTTATAATTTGTGTGCGTGTGTGGCCACGCACATGTTTGTGTGAGCAGGAAAGACGGGTGGGACACTGTTTGGCTTGCCTGTGGGTTATAGCTATAATAACAAAAAAATATGAATGTTTTTTGAGATACTGTTGTCATAACAGGTCATTACCGCTCAGCAGGACAACCTCGGGAACAAGTTATCACTATAAAATCTCATTTTGTGTTTAATTCTTAACAATATTCCATATATAATAATATTGTGGCAACCAAAATCACATTGTACAAAAGTCACATTTTGTCCCTTGCCCAAATCAGTCAAATTGATTCATGCTGCAGCTCAACCAAACCAATAATTTTCTAACAAAACTCAACTACTGTCATGTCAGATACATGACAGTAGTTGTGGATACAATCCAACACAATCCACAATAAAGAGCCAAAATAAGTGAAAAGTGAAAATCCTTGTAACTTTTGGAATATCCATCATTACCAATGGGATGTTTTACATAGAAATGATTTGTGCTGTTGTTTACAATGAGTTGTGTAGCTATTTGTATATGAAGTGGTGTTCCACACGTGGTGCTTAACTGATGGGCGAAAGAATAAGTGTTGGTCTTTTTCACTGCAGACATTAGTATGAAAAGCACAGGTGTTACTGATAACATACACGATGGCTCCTTTGTATTTCCAGTGAGCCAGCATGCACAATACCAGGACCCTTAAACCAAAGCCAAATGATAAAATCACTAATCTTACCACTTCCACCTGTGCTTTTTGTAAACTGTACCATCTGCCTGTTGTCCACATGACTCAAACTTTTGAAGAAGACATGATAACATGTGTTTGGTTTATTTTTATCTTTGTGTCCCACCCTTATGTGGGGGGGCGTTAACTTGTCCCTAACTTGTTTACCTTAACTTGTTTAACTCCTGATTTAGAGGTGAAAACAAAGAGAAACATTCAATATATTCACCAAAATGTCAATCCTGAACAACTTCTAGATTTGGCTAGTTTCTGGTTTAAACAAAAATGTAAGGTAGAATATGTAAGACTTGGCCACCTGTCAAATTCATTCTTAAAACAAACAGTGGTTACTCTGGTGATATGCTGCCCCCCAACTGCTGTGGACTGTAGCTGCCATTAGCTCGTTAGCTCAATTAGCCATGCAGTTAGCAGTTTGTACTGGGAGGTCAGGGCTAGCTGGCTAGCATGCTTACCTCAGTAGATAGCTCTGCAACACTATACACAGAAATCATAATGTCAAAACTGCTATTTCTGCACATTATGTTCAAGTAAAATTCTTACATCTTGCCCTTTTAAGGAATAAGTTACTACCGAGATTTTATTTCCCTCACTTCACTAATGACTGCTTCACGCCATTGCAACGTGTAGCAAAATGTGAAGCTTCAACAGTTGTACAGAATCATTATTTTTGTTCACAGGTACAACCATTGGTATGCTACTGTTTATTTTTAATACAGAGAATTTACCTTAAAAGGACATTTTAGCGTCTGCTGCAAAGATCCAACATTTGACCTTTTCGATTCTGAGAAAAGACCACCAGGCAATATTCCCACATCCTGTTTTATCTCATCCCAGAAACTAATTTCTCAGATAAATGCAACACCACCGCAAGGCAACATAAAACCTGCTATCAGCTGAATCTGGCAAACACTCCCTGCAGCTAGAATCTCATCTGCGAAGTGAACTTGGTGACTTCAACCTTAAACCCTAAAGCTTATGGACCACCACTCTGGAAACCCTGGACAGAGCATAACTTTTACATATGATACCACACTACTGCCTTATCAACTACTAGAACAGAAGACAAATGTATTACTCAGGGGAGCTGTTGGCAGACTGTCCTCCCTCTCACAGGATCATGGTTTATTACACATTAAAATCATTTGTGGCAGATGAAGGGTACAAATCATGCAGCTGTTCATCCTCACACCCGTCAACAGTATTAAAAGGACAGAAGGGGCTTTCCCATTCGATTCAAGCCGCATTGAGCATTGCATACCATCCGTGTGACCTCGCTCTGTGGTGATTACATCATGCAGGCTGAGGGATTGACTCTGCTTGACTCCTAATCTGGTGGGGAGAACTTCCTACCTCACTGACCACAGTGCGTGTGATATGTGAGTGTATTTAACCGGTTTACCATTGACTCAGCATTGTGTCAGGCATCCTCTCCCTCCACTAACTGAGATAATTAGATTGACCACTTAGATTGTAAACTCTGGTTCGACCAACTTTTCAAAAACATGGCTCTAATGGGACACAACATATGCAGGCTGGGACTCGCAATACCCCTAAAAATGTAAACATTAGATCAATCTACCGTCAGCAGCAAGTTGCTCAAGTAATATGCTGTATGTTCAGAAACAATCAGAATTATTTGATCATTTTGACATAATTTTCCAAGCAAAATATTGTGAATAAAAAGGCGGCATCTATGGTTGTTTTGAAACCGTCCATAATGAGTCCAATAGTGTCATACGCCTACATCACCGATGATGCAACTTAGATGCTGAGTGACATCACTGGAGGCGATTTGTCAGAGTACATGCAGCCTCCTCTGGAGCCACAAAAGGCTCAAATGAGTAACCCATTAAGGACTTGCTTTATAATGATAGTAAACGAAGAGTCTTTGGGTTTTAGACTGCTGGTTGAAATAGAAGCAATCTGGCAACATCATATAAGGCTCTGGGAAAATGTGGTGTGCATTTTTCACAATTTCACATTTGACAAAGACAAAATCATTAATCGAGTAATGCAGGAAATATCAGCAGATTAATCCATGACAAAATAATAGTTTAGTAGCAGCCCTGTAATCCCCTTCAGCACCACTCATTTGTATGCTCAAATAGACATCACCAAAGTATGTCAAACAGGGCAAACTTTTTAGAGCCACCCTCTAAGATACAGGTTTTTACAATAGAAACGTTGGTAAAAATATTCATTTCATTAAACATCAAAGCCTCCATTAAACATATGCTAATACCAATGACTCCTGAAAAGTATTTCAGATTTGGGGAGGACAGAAACAAGTGCACTAAATATTTCATTCAGCAGATTTAAATACATGAATACTGTTTTGCCTGTGGTGTCAAGTATTTTTATCAAACCTTTGCTTTTTAGCGTAAGCTTTTAAGTGTAGAAAGTAGACTACACACACAGACACAACAGAATCTGACACACATACTGTATATCCACTTGGAAAATTGCATTCAAAAAACAGTCCCCACTCTTTTCTGCTCTAGTTATAGCTCAGCAGATGACACTCGCCTGCTCTGCTCTGCTATAAATAGAAGAGAAAGAAAAAAATTAGAGGGAAAAATCCCATCCCTTCTCTCTTTGCTGCCCCTCTCCATCTCTGTCTGTCTCTCCTCTCTCCCCCCCTCCCAGAGGCTTTAGTTAAGGTCATGGAGGATGGAGAGAGAGGGGGGAGAGAACCGGCAGAGACAACAGAGACACAAAATGGGAGGGAGGGTGACAGAGAGAGACAGCAACAAATACAGCCGCGCATAGCCTCATCAATACAACACTTTGTTGTTGCCGTCTTGCCATTTTCATCTTTCTATTTAGAGACGTTAGTGAACCTGTTAAACCCAAACTGTTTCTGTTGGGAGGGGCGGTTGTAGCTTGAGCATCAATTGGTTTAATTTGAATCTCTTAATATAGACTTGTCATATTATCAGAGCCAAATGAAATATCCGTCCGTCTATCTCTCTACTGTGTGTTGCAGAGTGTTGTATTTCACTGCTCATTATTGGCTTGTTGTAATAACAGAAAGCTGTGGTTTTACAGCAATCTTTAACATTAGCTGATAAAAGCAGACAGTAGTTCAAATTATACATGTAGCTAGTCCAGCCTACAAGACATCAAGTGAGCATCAAATTTAAGATTCATCCAGAGAAGATCCAATGCCCACACGCCGTCCTGGTAACCCTGTGTTTTAAAACACAGACTATGTAATCACATGGCTCAGGTTTGAGTTCGATTCATTAAGTGTATGAAATATGGACGGAGCTTCCAGGTCTGAAAAGTGAGGCCACTGTGAAAACCTGCATTTTTTTCTTATAGCCAACAGGGGGAGATTGTATGTAAGCTTATGAAAAAAACTCAGAGATGGCTTAGGCCGTAATGCTAAACTGGAGGTTTCAAAACGGTCATCAACAAACCAAACCTCACGTAATTTCCTCACTATCACACACAGATATCAAGTACTCCCCAGCACACACACATCTATTATGCGGGTGGCAATGGGGGGCAGGGTCACATTATTATACAACCCCCAACCGAATCCTCTAAGGAATGACATCTTATCATTGGAATGCCGGTGGGAATGTAGGATACCATGAAACCCAAGGCTCCCCCCCTCACTCACTCACACAGAATAAAAGGTATACACAAACAAAGAAACAGGAACTCTGTTGCACGTGCGTGTGCGTGCACACACACACACACACACACACACACAGATAAATAGTCTGTGCAAAGTCAGAGCACAGACAAAAGTGAGGGCAGACTAAACACACACGCATAAAGAAAAGAAAAGACACACATTGCTGTTGAGCCAGCAGCCGAGATGTGCAGCTCAGGTCACTTTACGCTGATGCAGACGAGTGGCAGTTTAGAGATGAGATCTATTTTAGACCAAGGCCACACAGTCACCTATACCCCCCGTTCATGCAGGAGGCGCAGTGGTCCATTGAACACACATTCAACCCAGCAGTCACAGCTTTGATCTGTTGTCATCAGAGATACCAGCATGCGACTGTACTTCCTTTTTATTTTCTTTACTTGTCATGAGTCAGTTTGTCTTTTCAATGTGATTAGCATCTTCCCTCAAACTCCCTCATATACTCGCCTGTTAACCAAAGCCAAGCAGCATCCGTCCGACCCATGTTCAACCAGGTCAGGAGGACGGTCACAAAGTTGAGTCAAATGGCAGGTTGTCGACCCATTCGACACAGGACACGTGGTTTGGACATGACAGAGATAGTTTACATTTATTTGTTTTACACAAATTTGCCTCAAAAGGTGCTAAAAAATCCATACAGCATACAATACCAGCCATTCTTCAACCCCATATTTGGATACAGAATATAAAAATTGAAATAAATAAGTCTCAAACAGGGATAAAAATTAAAAGAAACCTCATAAAGAACAACAGTAGAAGCAAACATGCAGGAAATGTTGCAAGGATTGCAAATGATGTACTGAAAAGGGAGATGAAAGTGAAATAGAGGCAAGAAATCCAGGCATTAAATAATAATTG
Organism: Spondyliosoma cantharus; assembly: GCA_900302685.1. Lineage (NCBI taxonomy): Eukaryota > Metazoa > Chordata > Actinopteri > Spariformes > Sparidae > Spondyliosoma > Spondyliosoma cantharus. The sequence goes on from OMLP01014468.1 coordinate 21,312, forward strand.
TCTGATTCCTTAAATTTCAAAATATTGACTGATAAGCCGTGATTCAATGTAACTTGAAGTGAAAATTTAAATGGTGCATTAAACTGCAAACTAAGTGAAGAAGAAAAAGAAGACGCAAAACCGGGCACCTTGGCCATCGAGACGAGGGAAGTGGAGAGGTCTTCAGCTTCTTTAAACAGCTGCTTCAGCTGCATCTTATTCTCTTCTTGGAGCAACAACAGCTGATCAGTCATGCGAGTCAAATATTTGCTAATCAGAACATATTCGGAAAGTTGTTTTCATGTCCCATTAAGCCCATTAGAGTAAACCTTTTTCAGAAAGGCAGCAACCTCCGTCAAGTGAGCGCATGAAATCTTGTATAGAGTATTTTTGTCAACATTTTCCATTTCCATGAACCTTTTCTAATGCCATCAATCAAAAAGTTATAAAACGGATATAAACATGGTTAATGTTTCTCCAAACTGACTTACTGTATGTACTTTCTTTAAGCGTTGTCACTATATTGGATTTGGTAAAATTCAACACGATGCTCTGAATAAATATTCAACACCATTTTCAAAACCGTGAGGAAAAATGTACGCAACATTGAAACAGTTTACTTTGTCAACCAAAACTGATCATGGAGGCTCTGCTCTTGCCATGTTTACGAGCTAACACCATAACAAAACAGAGCAAAGTCAGCATCAGCCCAAATGTTTTGCACTGTTGTGACTTTGGTCTTCGATTATGCGCCTGTCTTCACCATATCCCCACATCCTCTGTCATTCAGTCAGCTCTTTCTAGAATTTCTGTTCAGTTTATGTGTAAACATGTGTGATTTTCCTTTATTACAGTGGTTAAAGATAATGCCCTGTAATTAAAATGTCAACCCAACCCACTCTGAACCTGTCTGGGAGAACTAGGTAGACTGGTGCTGTTTTATAGTTAAGCAGACACTGAACTCCTTCCTATTAAACCAAAGACAATAAAATATCCTCAAGGACCGGCTCTCTCAGTTTTGATCACGCTGAATAACTGTTTTAGTCACATTTTCAGTGTATGATATGTAGTCGACGCTGCTTCCGTTGTAATTACAGTCTCCCTGAGGAAGTAGAGGCTGTCCATCTGATCCCAGATTTGTCATTTCAGGCTCAAAACAACGTGACCCAATCGCCTGCCACTGATCTGCAGCTGTCGGCCAATCGTGGCTTGGAATTTCCAGGAAGTGATTAGTCTTCACAATGTCAGTATTGTTTCGCCGTTTCCTGGCAAAAAATATAAAAAGGGGGAAAAAACAATAACCCTCTTTTCGCTAATCAGGCGCAGATTTTGCATTTAGTCAGGCTACTGCGCGTGTGTGTAGGGTTGAATCTGGGTTGCAGTCAGTGTGTCCAAATTACAACCCAGTTTCAAGGATTCCTTAAGGAACAATGCAATATATTCGATGTTTCTGCAAGGCTGTCTCTCCGCAATGTAGTAAACAGCTAGATCAGACACGCCTTGACAACAAATTTCAAAGCTGAGATTACGGAAAGATCAATGACGGAGTGAATGAGTAAGCAGCAGCGGAGGATGAGTCGGACACAAAAAAGTCAACGTGTGAAATCTGAGCAGGGAGGGCAGACTGATGTTAGAAGAAGGGATTAAGACAGAGAGAGAAACAGATGAGAGAAGGGAAATAATGAGGACAGCAGGAGTAGATGGAGATAAAAAAAAAAGCTGAGGGAGGAGTGAATCTGATTGGAAAGAGCCATAAAAAGGAAAGAGAGCATGTGAGAGAGAACAGAAAAAACAGAGAGCATTAGCTATGTCATCATGTCTCACTGTGCAAGTCATCTAACATCTGCCTGATGCATTCACTGTCCCCAACTCACCCCTTCACACAGTCCCTACATCAGCACACATCGCCTTTTCATGAGTCAACAGCACACACATACACACACTATGTTTTCAATTAAGCAGCATTATAATTATTAAGTACACACACACACACAGATACATCCAGTGTGATGTCACCCTAAGCAGCTTTCTGAAGCACCTTTCTCTCAGCTCAGTTTATTTAGAAGAAAGTGCCAAAACACTTGCATCACAGCATCTTCAGCTTCTTGACTTGCACAAATACACACACACAAACAGAGACACACACAGACACACACACACACACACACACACACACACACACACACACACACACACACACACACACACACACACACACACACACAGAAGTCTGCTTAGGATTGCACTTGCTGCTTGTGTTTTTTCTATCAAAAATAATCAGAGAGTGGGAAGGAGAAAGGTCAGTCATTTTTTCCCTGAACTCGCACACACACAGTCACAAGCGTAACTCAACTGTCTTGCCAGCAGCGCACACATCCAGGGCCACAAAGTCATCGGGTGAGATTTATGCGCGTGTGATAAAATGTTGAACTCCCGTGGGTGGACGGTCTACACAACATTAACTTTAGCTGAGTAAGTTCACATACACTATATTCTAGTTTTACAACATAATTTTGTTAATAACATTTAGGTCACGTGACACTTTTGCCCACCGCTGAAATCAATACTAGTGAAATTCAGGGTTGCCTGACCTCAGTGTTCAGCGGTACACACACACACACACACACACACACACACACACCTACAAAACACACACACCTACAAAACACACACTTAGGAACTCATTCAGGTTGCACAACACATGAAGACTATACAT